>JABUQX010121161.1:0-24853 GCA_015478945.1 Trachelipus rathkii
ATCAAGCAGTATCTCTAACAATCCAATGTAATTTTCTTTAACACGGTAAATAATATTAACAAAATTTCTATTTATCATACTGATCAACGGAATATATGCTGACGTAAACCAAAGCCTTTTTACATTAAAATTATAGTAAATATTTTTAGCAAAAACTTAACCATAACCTTACATAACTATTCATAATACCTAACAAGATAAAATGCAAAACATAGCAAACTTTTTACCCTCAATAAAGCTAATACTATGAACATAACATACTAAACACACAACAGTCATACGAATAACAGCTTTCATTAACAACTTAACCAATAAAGCGAACATAGGGGAAGTAAAGCAAGTTTACATTTTTTACAACATATAATTTTCATTGAAAAAGAGCGTTATATAAATACATTAAAAACATATAAGTATTATAATATATTAATTTCATCTAAGCAGGGACATTAGGATTCGACAAAAACTGGGCATGATTCTATATATATCTCATTCAGAAATTCAACTTCCCCCTGAAAGCGATGTAAGTATTAATTTGCATTCTGCAGGCACAACTAAAAAGTATCAACCACTTCTTCTTTGCATATTCATGTTCAACAGCACTTCATCTCATAATGACAGAAGAAGCAACTTATCCATGTTGTTAGTATTAGTATTACTCCTGTAAATACCCCATTATAAGGCCAAACACACATGTTTTGATAAGTATCGGTAGATATCCCATGAGCTATCTGTATTAAGTCCTCAGAATTCGACGTCGTCAAGATGTGATGTTAGTTCGATTTTTCATTTTAATCAAAGCTGTAATAACATTTTCAGATGTTCGAACTGGAACCCTTTACATGTAGGCTAGAAGGTGGCATAATATCGATGGGCTTCCAAAAAATTTCGTACTCAAGGGTTTTAATAATATTCACATGACCAAAAAACAACTATACCTATTCTATAAATAGAACCTCTCACTCTGTCTCCACCGCTAGATATTTCATTTACGAGTCGATGCCATCAGATGACACAAATTAGCCTTTACCATGCTCTTGGTTGATAAATCAATAATCTAGGATGCATTCTTAAAACAGAATAAATAAAAGGGTATTTTTGCTCCTCCGCTGGAATACAAGCAATGTATCAACAATCAAACTAACGAATAAATTAATAAATGACACATCGTATGGAATGATGAAGATTCCTCGTTAAAGGATATTTCAAACAAGTATTAGATATGTGGATGAGATGTCATCGTCCAACACGCGCAAAAATGTCCTACTGATAAAACTCAAGTGTAATAAACAGTCCCCAAATGTTATGAGATTCATTCTTCCGACCAATCAGAAGAAAGTAAACAAGAAAACGACGTTACGAACGAACCATATCAGTTCGAAAGTCAATATAATCTAGCCTGACCACAACAACAACACAATAATATGAAACCAAACTTAGACATAACAAAAACAAAGCAAAAACATGACTATTGTATAGAATCAAAAATTTAATAATACACTAAAATTTATTCACTCTCAGAATCTTTATGATGTAGATTAGAGTATTAAGAATTACCTATATATTATAGACCTGTCAATAATAAATATAATAAATATAATAATAAATTAATAATAATAATAATAATTAATCAATAATAATTAATAATAATAATAATAATAATATAAATCAATAATAATTAATTAATAATAATATAATAATAATAATTAATAATAATAATAATAATAAATAATAATAATAATAATAATATAATAATAATAATAATAATAATAATAATAATAATAATAATAATAATAATAATAATAATAATAATAATAATAATAATAATAATAATAATAATAATAATAAAATAATAATTTAATAACAATAATAATAATAATTATAATTTAATAATAATAATAATAATAATAATAATAATAATATAATAATAATAATAATAAATAATAATAATAAGTTGTGAGACAGAATTTTTAATCTATAATATAACATATAATTATATATTATATATATATATATAATATATATATATTATTATATATATATAATTTAATAATATATTATTATATACTTATATAGATGACAATTATAAGTATTAATATATTTTTACCATAGTTAATTAGATCTATATTACTATCTTAAATTAATTAATAATAAACAATATAATATATTATAATATTATATATACTAAATAAACATTAATAAATATTAATATATATATTAATAATATATATATATTATATATAATAATATCATATAATATAAATAATAATATAAATATATATATATTATACATATAATATATATAATAATAATTATAAATATTATATATATTATATATTAATTATAAATTAACTATATACTATATATATATAATATATATTATATATATATATAATATATAATATATATATATATATATATATATATATATATATAATATAATATATATATATATTATTATATATATAATATATATATAGATATTATATATATACATATATATATATAATATATTATTAATGTTGATTCACGCGCATAGTTTTTTTACGAGGACTTTAGATTTTAAAAGCACTAACTCTTTATACAAATACCAGTCATTTTCTTTTTCATTTTCATATGTTTTCAAACCTCCTCGATACCATTACGGAGTACATACGTAAAAGGTTCACGTTCAACACTAAAAACTTTGTTTTACTTAGTTAGATCAAGCTTTTGGTAAAAGATTCTAACCAAATCTCCATAAGCTGAGGTGAATAAATTTAGGTACATCTATAAGAAATTAAGATTCTGGTCAATAATATTTACAGAATCGACATGTATAAAATTCCTGATACAGCATATAATAAGCCACAGTGAACATATTTAGCCAGCCATTTCCGTTTATATTAGCTGATTTAATTATTATTCTTACGCAACGTGAGACTATATTTTTTTTTCTCTGCGAGCCTTTAAATATAGATTTATAAAGGTGACGGTACAAATATCCCTGACCTATCTTTAACATCTTTGAAATACTCTAAATCTATACTACCCGTTACCTTTAGGGTATTATAGGACAATGTCAGAAGTATAGTCATTTAACCAGTTTCCTCTTGAGCCCCACTGATAACTAGCAGCCCATCTGGTTTAAGAATATTGTGGGACCTAAATATTCTTTATCCCCAATCTTCAGCATGTTGGCACACACAAAGTAATTCATCACGAAGTCATAAAAATACGTTTGCCCTATAACCATAGTAATCACTGCATCTAAAATATTCAAAGCCATAGGATTTTCTTCTATATAAGAAGGATACATCACTTTTCAGGGATATTGATTAAATCAAAATTTTACAATTGTCCCATCATAAGAAGTATATTTATCAAGACTGGACTATGCCAACGGTATGATATATGTATCATACCGAAATAGACAAATTTTACGTCAGAACACAACCTCCTCCAAACCAATGTTAACAAATGCGTTATGACGCTTAAATATTGTATCAAGAGAAAATACGGGAACAAACACAAGCCAAAGAGATTAAGGAATATTTTTATAAATCAGATGAAAGGAACAACACAATCCGTGTTTACACAAAAAGCTAAACAGGAAGGCTAACCCTGTTTACATTTGTATTTTTCAATCTCGGGCCTTACGAGCAATTCGTTTTATGTTGTATTTGTTTTTCTTGTTCATTCAATGCTATTTTTACATATGTATTAGTAATATTTAACAAAAACTTAACAAAAATTTATCATAACCTAAAATATCGCACTGAAAAACTAATAAATGCTAACTTGAACTAAGAACATAACATAACCTAACTTACCCTAACCTAGTTTCATTAACAAAGTTATTTGCTTATCAAAGGGTAAGTAACTAAACAAATTGACCATAAAACGTAGCCTGTCTCTGTTTTTTCTATCATATCTATATCATACATCAATGTAATAATTTAGTAATAATATAAGTAATATTTGTCAATACCATAACCTAACCACATATTTGAACGAATGAAAAAAACGCTAGCATAACACGTTTAAACAACCGTAAAGCTAACATAATATCACATAAACAGCTAAGAACATAACATACTTACGTACGAAAAAACAGCCAACATTAACAAAGTAACTGATTAATATCTTGTTAAAGTCACTACCATTGCATCACAAAAACGTAACCTAACTCTCTACTCGCCCCACAAAGAACCTAACCTCTTACTCCCTTTCGGGGTACCCCTTATTTTTTTTATTTTTTTTTTTACAGTTGTTCCTACCACTCACGAGCAGAGGCCCTATTCAGGGAGGGACGGTGTTACACGCCCAAAATTGCATCGCTAGCGCAAAATTACGGCCAAATATCAGCACAGACGCCAGGCTTTAAAGTGAGGGAGATAATTCAGCAAGAAACACAGAATATGGAAGAGAGTTCCACAGAACAGCGGTGGCAGGAAAGAAGGAAGCCACCGCAGCGTATGCCTGGAGTTACAAATATCTTACACAAAACTCTGTGAGCAGACACAGCACACCCTTTGTGCTACGAGAGGCCGTCGTAAAGGTGGTGGTACGCGAGTTGGTAATTTCCCTCGAAAACACCTGCCACTACGATAACCTATTAGAAGAGATAAAGCACCAACATACTCGCCGCAAAGATAGAGGGTTCAAGTGAACTGGAAAATTACAGAACAGTTTATAAGTCTTTTGGCTTTTGACTCGACCCTGTTCAAAAGCCGGATGAAACCAGACCACACCCCCCCCCAGATATGAGAGCAGTACTCCTATACAAGGGCTGATGAGACCCTTGAAATAGCTGGAGTAACTGAAGAAGAGGAAAATAGTCTCGCAGTCAAAACAGAACTCTCAGTTTCTTTGGGGCCGCCCTTGCAACCGTATGTGATGTGAGGTTTCCAAGACATTTTTTTGTTATGTTAAGGCCAAAGGATGTTTATATTGTCAAAAGGAGAGACGAGAGAGAACCGTCGAATAGATAGGAAAACTAGAAGGTGTTTAGAGAGGGAGATTTGTAAAAGTTTGAGTTTTTAAAGAAAAATTAAATTCACAAGGTAAGGACGACCCCAATTCGGAAATTTCTATTCCCAGATCAGCAGAGAATAGAATTCGGAAATATTGAGACGAGAGGCCAATTCTAGAAGTAAAAGAGGGAAGAGTATAATTGAAATGAGTTGAAGAATTAAAGGTCGAGTCATCGGCATTATGAGTGGATAGAGTTAGATGTGCAGGTTGAGATCATTAATGAAATGGGGCTTCATGTTCTCTTTTTGGAGTGATCACCAAGTCTTAGCGACTCGTCCCTGAAAATGTTCGGTTATTTTTAGAAGATAAATGAGATTGTTATGTTAGGTGTGTGAGCGCATTCGTGAAAGATTTTGTAAAAACACGAAATTAACCCTAATGATAAACTTTCCGGGTAAGCCTAACTGAACATCTGTGTTCATATAGGCTCACAACATTGGTAAAGTCATTTGATGGTTAGGTTCTTTTTGGAGGAGTAGTGGGAGTAGGTACGTTTTTGATGCCAAGGTAGTTACTTTTTACCCGATTTAATCAGATGTACTTTGTAATGTGACTTGTTTTATTCGACGTAGGTTATGTTATGTTCTTAGTTTAAATGATATTTATGTTAGCTTTACGTTTGTTAAAACGTATTCTTACATTAAAATATTCATCGATTCAATATGTTAGTTAGGTTATGGTATGACAAATATTACTGTGTTAATATTTAAATTAACATTGATATGAACATAGATATGATAGAAAACTTTGTTAATGAAAACTGTTTATTCGTAGTTAGGTACGTTATGTTCTTAGTTCAAGTTATCATTTATTAGTTTGTCAAAAATAATTAGGTTAGGTTTATGATAAATTTTTGTTTACGTTTTGTTAAATATTAACTATTACATATGTCAAAATAGCATTGAATGAAACACAAAATACAAAATACAACATAAAAAACGAATTGCTTCGTAACCCTAAACGTGTAAATAAAAAGAGCCAAACCAGGCGTTAGCCTTCCTGTATAAGCTTTGTAATTAAACCGGATGTGTTGTACCTTTCTATCTGATATATTAAAATTCCTTTTAACTCTTAGGCTGATGTGACTTGTTCCCGCAATTTTCTCTCGAGTCTATATTTTAGGCGTCAAAATGATCGTGGGGATTTGAAAGGCTGTAGGAGGTGTTGCTATGCGTAAAAGTGTTCTTATTTCTATGATACATATACCATACCGTTGTATGCCGTCTTGTGATAAATATACCTCTATACAGGAACATTGATACAATGGGAAATCAAAATATCCCGAAAAAGGAATGCTTCCTTCTTAATAATAAGAAGAAACAAGATGGCTTTGGAATATTGTAGATGCAGTGATTTACTATGCTTATTAACAACGTGTTTTTTATGACTTTGAATGAATTACTTAATGTGTTGAGGAACATTGCTGAAGATTGGGCTAATGAACACATTTACGGTCCCACAAATCCTAAACAGATGGGATCTAGTAATTCAGTGGTCGCGGGCTTCAAAGAGGAAGTTGTTAAATGAACTTACGCCTGACATTTCTAAATATAAAGGTACGGATAGTATAGATGTTAGAGTATTTTAAAGATGAAAAGATACAGGGATATTTGACCTACAACCTTATGGAATCTAATAAAGGCTCACCCAGACAAAAAAAGATATGATGTCTCATGTTGTAAAATAATTAGTAAATCAGGCATTAGAGAAAACGGAAAAATGCTGGCTTAAATATTGTCACTGTGGCTTATTATATTGCTGTATCAGGAATATTTATTACATTTAAAAAAAACGTTAGCTGTCGATTCTGTAAATATTATTGACCAGTTCTAACCTCTATAGATGTACATAAATTTATTCACCAGAATTTAGCGTGAGAATTGTATAGATTCTATTTACCAAACTGATCCCTATCTAGTAAAACAAATTTTAAGTAGCTGAACGTTGAATATTTTGCCGCATGTACTTCGTTGATGGTAATTAAGGAGGTGAAAAATCATTCTTTAGATATAATAATAAAAATGACTGGTATTTGGTACAGATAGGCTCTTTTAAATCTTAAGTCCTCGAAAAAACAATATGCGCCTAAGATGAATTAATAATAATATATATAATATATATATATATATATATAATATATATATATATATATATATATATAATATATAATATATACTATATATATATATATATATACTATATAAATATATACTATATATATATATATATATTTATATATATATATATAGTTATATATATAATATATATAGTAATATATATTATATATATTATATATATATATATATATATATATATATATATTATATATATATATATAAAAAATATATATAAATATATATTAGTATATATATATATATTGTGTCACAATTATCATAATATTATTATTATTATTATTATTATTATTATATTAATTATATTATTATTATTATTATTATTATTATTATTATTATTATAATTAAATTTATTTATTATTTATTTATTAAATTTTATTTATTATTATTTTTATTTATTTATTAATTTTAATTTATTTTAATTTTTTAAATTTTAAAACTAAACCTTTTTTGATTCATATACTATTTCATTTTTGTTTTGTTGTTGTCTAAGTTTGTTTCAATTATTGTAGCTGTGTTTTTGTTTGTCAGGGCTAGATTTAATTTACTTTCGAGCTGATATGGTTCGTTCGTAGTCGATAATTCTAGCATTAACTTTCTTCTGATCGGTCGAATAGAAAGAAATGATCAATTACATTTTGGACTCTTTATACACTAAATTTCATTAGTAGGACATTTTTGCTGTGTTGAATTACAATGACATTCTCACCCCACACCTAAGACTTTTTGGCGTATATTTACGAGGATCATTGTTATTCTTCTACGATGCTGTCATTATATTATTTATATCGTAAAACAAATGCGAGTTCCGAAACATTTATCTTGTATTTCTAGCCAGGGTTTAGAAATAATAGGACCCTATTCCATTTCTGTTGTAGAAATTCATCAAGATTACTGATATCCAAGGAGCACATTGGGTAAAAAGCTAAGGTTGTTGTCATTCTGATTGCATCGACTGGTAGTGAAATATCTAGGGTTTGGAGACAGAGTGAGAGGTTCTAATAGAATAAATGTTGTTTTCTCGTCGTGTAACAATATTACACAAAAATCTTGATGTACGCAAATATTGGAAACCCATCGATTGTATTCCCCTTCTGGCTTACATGTATAGGTTTCACAGGTCGAACATCTTGAAAATATTCAGCTTTGCATTAAAATTTGAAAAAACGAATAACATCACATCTTCAAAATGACGTCGACATAACTCGGACTTAATACAAAATATAGCTTCATGGGATAATCTATACGATATTTACACTGTACATGTGGGTTACGTATAGTGGGGTATTAAAACTGGAGTTATTGCTAAATAACTATCAACATGGATAAAGTTTACTTATCTTCTGGCATTGCGAAAGGAATGAGTCGCTTCGTCTCGCTGAATATGCAGAGAAGTGGTATAGTTCTGCAGCAATACCTTTTATACTTACATCCTATCAGAGGGAGTGAATCTCTGGAGAGATATATAGAACATTCTCAGTTTATGTTGAAATCCTATGTCCCCTGCTCAGATGAATTAATATATTTAAAAATTAAACTAATATATTGTTTATGTATTATAAACACGCCTCTTTTCAAGAAATCTATGTTAAAAACATGAAAAAATCGTAATTACTTCCCCTATGTTCCCTTTATTGGTTAAGTTGTTAATGATATATGTTTATTCGTATGACTGTTGTGTGTTAAGTATGTTATGCTTCATAGTTAAGCTTTACTGAGGGTAAAACTTTGCTATGTGTGCAATTTTTCGTAGGTATATATAGATAGTTAGGTAAGGTTATGGGAAGATTTGTTTAAAATTACTATGCTAATTAAAGGCTGTTACGTCATCATACGTGATCAGCATGATAATTATATTAGGACAAGTTTATGATAAATTTTGCTTTTAAAAATTATTCTCATAGAATCAATCACTTAACAATTGATAGGATTAGACCGATACGCTTGACCAAAGTGTGAATAAGATTACGTTTTGCATGCTATGCTAGTTACTTCTGTGTTAAAAGTATGGCACTTGAATGTAGCAGTTTCTTTCGTGCTTTAAGGTTGTATTAGAGTTGTCATTGTACACCATTATATTTACTTCGAAGATGATGCCTAGTTAGTTTTTATTAATGTGAAAAACTTTGTTTCTTTAGCATATATTCGTAGATCAGTGTAAAAAGAACTTATTTTATGTTATGTTTATCCAAAATGATACTCGAAATGTGACTTCGAAACAATAGATCAATAGATCAATGGGAAAGAGGAAGGAGGGGAGGAAGGGGAAGGAGGGGAGGGGACGTGAGGTGGTTTGATTTACTGCAATTTACTGCTTTAGAGGGTAAAAAACGCAAATTTTTTAAGTTTATAAACATAAAAAAGAATAAAATTTTTAGTAAAATATATATTTTTTAAGAAAATAAAATAAAATAAATAAGTTTTGTGTTATGTCTATTATACAAAACATAACTTGAATCAATAGTTCAATAGATTAATAGTTCATGGAAATTGGGAGAAGAGGTGGGGGAAGGGGAGGGTGGTTTTGATTTACTGATTTACAGATTTTCACTGCTTTAGATGGTTAAAAAACGCAAAATGCGAAGTAATTAACCATAAAGATATAAAAGTGTTTGTAAAAGAGAACCGTTTTAAAGCAAAATAAAATAAAAATTAAATAAAAGTTTATGCTGTAATATTATTAAACAAAATATTACCTTGAATTCAATAAGATCAATATTCTCCTCTGGGGTGGGGAAGGTGGAGTGGGTGGTTTGATTTCTATTTTACTGATTTTACGTTTCTAGGGTGTGTTATTTAAAAAAAGCAAACTTTTTACGTTATAAACATAAAAAGCTTTAAAATTATTTAGTAAAAACCAAATGTTTTAAACAAATAAATAAATAAAAAATAAATAAAAAATAAAAATTTGAAAATAATTTAAAAAATTTAAATTAAAAAAAAAAGTTAAATACAAAAGAATAAATTCAAAAAGAAAACTTATAATATTAAATTAGCAGAACAATATATTTTAATTGACGTTTATAAAAAGAAAAACGACATTTTGAAAATAGAATGTAGTCTTCAACGTTTAGGAAAACGGATTACTTGTAAGAGACAACCGTTCTCCCCTCCAGTCCTTTTTCTTTTCTTTCATTTTTCTGTTTTGCATTCCATGCTTTTTCTTCTTTTTATTTCAGTTGGGGACCCCCTCTGGGGGGGGGGGTCCCCAGACAATTATTAGAACTTGAATCCCCCCATATTTGAGATCTACGATCTTATAAACATATGGTTCTAAACGGAATGATATTTACTAGCTCAGCACACACACAAGGCTCCAGCCACCGGTGCCGGTACCAACTTGTTCTCCTTACTCAGGCTCCTTCTTCCATAATGTCTCCTTACCTCCTTCATTCCTTCCTCCATCTTCATAGTTTTGCGTTCCGTGTATTTTCCTTCCCCAGTGAGCCCCCCTGGGCATCCCGAGACATCCTTTACCAACTGTACAACCCACATAGTCGAGCTCTACGACCTTTATAAACATATATTTTGACAATATGGGACTAAACAAATATTTATTAAACTCAGCACCCCGCCACCCGGCTCCAGGCACCTGTGTCAGGTACCAACACCGACTCCTGCTGACTTCATACTCTTCTACTGACTCCTTCTTCCCGACTCCGGCTCCGACTTCCCTTTCTCCACTTATTTTAAATGCATTCGTCATTTCTTACTAGGGACCCACACTCCGGGTGGTGGCGGTTTTGAAATTGAAACCTCATAATCTGAGATCTACAGGTTCGATAACATTTTTAAAAACACAACTATTGTATTATTATATTAGATTTTACTAACGCGGCACAGCACCGGCTCCAAACACAAGGTGGCCGGCTACGACTCCGAATCCGGCTTTGAATCCTACCTACTCCTTCCTCCTCTATGCAATCTCCAAAATTCATCCTTCTACGCCAATTTCTTAATTTTATTTGCCCGCCCACCCACCCTCCGGGACGGGTGCACGGACACCTAACCTCGTCTACGACGAGGTTACGTCATTACCATACAGACGGACCAAATTTTAGGAAGGTGCGATAACCCTACCCGGCATATATAATATATATAATATTATATAATATATATATATATATATATATATATATATATATATTATATAATTAATAAATATATAGTTATAATATATACTATATAATATATATATATATAATATATATATATATATATATATATATATATACTATATATATATAAATAATATACTGTGAAATTTTTTACAGGCAAACTGTTCCTATTACTACTCTTAGGTGCTGATAAGAAAAAGCAAGCGAGAATCACTCGGTTCTTGCTGTGCTATTCAAACCAGTTCTCCCACAACTTTCATTGCTTTGCTTTTAAATTCTAGTGCCTCATCATAACCTAGAGCACAGTTGCTCTTTTCGAATTCATGGCAAATATCTGGATCTGATTCTTCCAAGCTTCTCATATCAGCAAGGTACCAAGCGGTAATTATAGAAAAACGTTGTCAAATTCTAATGCAGATAAGTATTTTAAATATTCTTTTTAGTTGAAGAAAGATGCAGATCCCAATTAGCTGTTCATTGTCAGATCTAAAAGAACAGCAAAAACAATCAACTGTTTTCATGTATTTTCGTAACAATTTGAGAATTGTTGGTTTTATTCTTCCTTCTTTTTTTATCATTTATTTCATCTGTATAATCATATGTAACTTCTGCATCGCCAAGAGTAGTTTAGTAAGATATTCTTTTGCGCCAGTTTCAGTTGAATCTATCTCGTGCTCTTAGCCATTTGATTTATAAAAACTACATGTTCAATCTTTTGTTGTTTCCTCAAGAGAAATCTGAAAGTAGTACCAGTAATTTTGCAGAGCGACTAGGGTATGAATTGCTTCAGTGTTATAGGGGAATACAATAGGGTATGCTTTCAAGCGAGTTTGAACTTACTACCTGAAACAATTTGATTGACTGTGTTTATTCACCCATACAACATGTAAACAAAATCAAGGAATTCCAGTTCCGTCAATAAAAATTCCAATTGCCACTTATTGCCCCAAAAGCACAAATGTGCAACTGTCCTTGGTCGCACAACCTCCAAATGCTGACAAAGTACAATAACGTGACATTTAGTTGGGACTGGCTTTATAAAAACCTTAAGTCTAGACACATTTGGAATTTACTGATACAAAGGTATGTTATTAGCCAAATTCCATCCATTTGGGCGAGGAGGTTAATGAACTGAATGAACAGTGTAAGCTAACCTCTCATATATTATAAATAAAACTGATAATACTTGTCGATTAGATGGTAGTTTAGCTCCAGCTATTTGGTGGTTTCCAAGGGCTAAACTTAAAATCACGTGTGTATCATCACTTCGCAAGTGTATGAGATAATAAGAAAATTGTCGAGTACGGGAATCAAACGTTCCTTCTAATGTAATATGACAATAAAAAAACTGAGGAATGGAACGTTAGCGCAGTTGAAGAAGTATGAGTAAAAATATATATAAATTGGCAACTCAAGTCGGCTTGTGTTGACAAAACCCTCCGTAATGCTAAAATTAAAAAGAACTCAGCGTTTTGGATGTAAGTATTCAAAAAAAATAAACGGAAATGCGTTCAAACCATTGATAAGAAAAAAATCACAAAACCTATAATATATATACTATATATATATATATATTATATATAATATATATATATATATATATATATATATATATATATATATATAATATATATATATATATAGAATATAACACTCGATACTCTTGTTTATATCGTTAAAGAACCTGACGAATAGTAGCAACAGATATGGAAATTCATTTTTTCGCTGTTGAAGCTTCCTCACCAACAGTAAGCTATATGGTTAGACTTTGGTTTATGTTTCAGAGGCTATAACCATCAACACATCGTTGTTAATACTCTTATAATATAGTTAATATATTCACAGCTAAATGATTAAATAACAACTTTGGTTTTTATGGGTTATCGTATTATATTCAAAACAACGTCGCTGGACTCTAAAACTACGAACCACAATAACCATTTTACCATTTTACTATTAACATAAACGTCTTAGCTAGACCTTGCCAACACTGCATATGTATTCTTATGAGGAGAGAGAGAGAGAGAGAGAGAGAAAGAAGAATAGAGAGAGAAGGAGAGAAGAGAGAGAGAGGAAGAGAAGAGAGACGAGTTAGTAAATATAGCAGTCAAAGGTCAATAGTTTTCTATAGCTTTACCTTTCTTCAAGTATTAGTAAAATAAAATCATAAAAAAAACTATTAAAACTATTAATATATATACATACACTTTAGAATTAATACATATATTTAGTACCAATTGTAATATGAAAATACATATAAACAGAATCATACAAATAAAACTAGACTTGACATTTAACACAAAATTCTTGCAAAAATTCGTTTTCATTACATGGTATTCTATAATGATCATATGGATATACACTGATGTCATATTAATAAACGCATAAAGCGATTCTCCTTAAAACAAATAACTATATTTATAACATCCTACCAACATATTATTCTCAACATACTATGTTAGTACAAACTATATATAATATCATAATATTAATACATATATACAAATAATATACAATACATATATATATAATAATATATAAAATATATAATACATACTACTCTATATATATTATATATAATATATATATATTATATATATATAATAATAAATATAATATAATAATATAATATATAAAAATAATAAATATAATATAAATAAAATATAAATATATATATTATATATATAATATATATTATATAGCTAAAAATATATAATATATATATATAAAATATATATAAATATAATTAAAATAAAATATAATATAAATATATCAATTATAAATAAAAATATAATAAATAATAATATAATAATAATATAAATAATAATAATAATACAATAAAATAATATATATATAACTAATAAATATATTATATACTAAATATAATAAATAATATATATATAATAATATAATATATATATAATTCCAGAATATTTTTACAAATGATAACTATGAAACGTTATATACCCAATTCAGTATCTAACGTTTCCAGTATTACTAAAAAGAATGCATGTCCATCTCTAAATCACCAGCTAATTGTACATGAAGAGTTTAGAAACTTCCAAAAATATTATAATAATCGATAAGCATTCTAACATATTTAAACTTATTAATCATAAATTAATTGAAGAGAAAACTATACCCATTTAAAAATAAATCAGTGCTTAAAATTGTTAATATTTAAAACAGTATATCAGCTTATGACATATAAGTACCTAGATAACTATATGAATTTTATATCATCTTCAAACAATAATGATATAATAAGATTGTAGAGACGGTTATAAGCTAAAAAAAATAAGCAACTTTAAAATAATTAAGTATAATAAACAATTGAAAAGTAAGTTTGTCATATAGAATAATTATAAATATGTATTATGAAAATTATATAGCTTATAGGACAGAATTAATATATCAAATGTAAAGATGTGATAAGAAAGATGTGTAAGTAAATTATCTCCATTTTATGAAAATGATTGTTACATCATTTATTATATATTGCACATAAATTTAGTATTATATTTATATATTAAAATTTAATCCTTCATTTCATATTAAGTGTGTTTTTAGATCATTGTGATAAATCATTTTATATTCCTTATTTTCTTTAACTAATTTTTAACCATAAAAACATAATAAAATACATTCTCATTACAGACTGCTAAAAAAGGCTCAATTTTTGAAAAGTTCAATAAAACTATGAAGCCTCCATTGTCTATTCACAATGAAACAATGCATGATATGTATAAAAATACTAACATTGCAGTAGCTACATTAGCTTATTTTTCTGAAGCAACAACACTTAAAAAACTTCAAGATGTAAGTATCCTTCTACTATTTTCTAAGACGTAGAACTCAATTCGGCATTTTTCGATGATTCGCTAATTTTTTTTGTAATAAATTCTTTTCATACAATTTTCATTCTCAAACTTAGCTAACATTGATAGCATTATTGGTAAATTCCGCTAACATTAATAGCATTATTCGTAATTTCCAGAACATAAACTGAAGGAAGGCTTATTGTCTCAGAACTCTGAATAAATATTTTTAATAGTTGTTGATATTGTTTTCAAATTTAATTAAGTTGTAGGAAGTTTATAGAATAGTGTGATCATTGATTAAATTATGCATGAAAAGGGCTTTAGCTAACAAGGGTGATTTATGTACGATACAGAATAAACAGATGAAACGGGTTTGTGTCAAAAATATAGCTGAAGATTTAGTGCGTAAGAATAACGTTTGTGGCTTACGTAATAATTAGTCTACCGCTCCAAATAAATAAATCAGAGGACGCAAATTAGCAGAATTGAATTGTTTATTTATTTAAATGTCATTGTCAGTTTATGTCTAGACTTTTCCAAATTATTTATGACAATTCAGTATTAAACCCTTCGACATTTAATTGTAGATTTTAGAATAGCAACAAAGAAAGTCTACAAACTGTGTAATAGTTTAGGATGGCTGATTGATTTGAATATTTGGTATAGACAGCTAGTTTTTTTTGCTTAGATAAACTTTAAATCAATTTTTATGTTTCATTTTATTTGTTTAAGCTTTCTTTTTTCATAAAATATTTTCTAGAAAGTTTAACATGTTCAGTTTAAATATACTTTTGTTTATTACAATTTGCATGAGTTATTTATAACAAAGTTTAACTTATAGAGAATTCTTGTCATTTGAGTATGTTTTGAAATATATACAAAAACCTGCTAATTAAAATATATATACTTTCTCACTCTTTACTCTCTCTCTTGCTTTTTGTCTCTATAAATATATATAATATATATAATATATATTATATATATATATATATTTTATTATATATAGTTTATGGATTATTACTATATATATATATATATATATATATTATATATATATAATATATATATATATATTATAATAAATAGGCCACAAAGGTGCCTATGGTTTGATATCACATCTTCGGGTGGGTTTTTTATTTATATTTTAATGTTGAAAAAAATCACAAAAAACCTCCTGAGAATAAAAAGTAGTTTATAAAACTTTTCAGAGTTTGTCTAAAGTATTTAGTTAAAATTTAATAAATTAGAAATCGTGGTAGGAAATAATGAAATTTTTTTTACAGAAATAATATAAATTAAATTAATTTTTGTATATGTTGTATAGTTTATTGGACGTCTGGCAAGTGTTTGAACAGTGTCTTTCAAAAAAAAATGATGTTTTTTTTAAGGGGAACTAAACCATTTTTTGTTTTATACGAAATAAAATATTTGTTTTCCTAGGGGTGCCTATCTTAAGCTAACCTAACCTAAGTACAACTATCCTAACTCTACTTAACCTAAGCTAAAACCTCATATTCATACCTTAAAATAGGGAATGGGCAGGAAAAAAAATAAATGTGTTATTAAAATTACTTGATTTTTTTAAATCGGTTCTGTTGCAATCATAAAATATGATATATATTGGAATATTTTTAGTTTTTTTGCTTTTTTATATTTATTTTCTTTTATTTTTTGGCTAATTAAAAGCTTATAAATTAAATATTATAGCAAGGGTGTTAAATAATATGATTCCAAATTTCTACACATTGGTCACAAAAGGGATCATCGGTTGTCAACGATTATCTTTTATTGGCTGCGTGTAATTTATCATTCACCATAAAATCATAGAATGGCTAATGTCAATCTATTAAATTATCCATTCTCAATATCGATATTTTTTGATATATATTAATGAAGTTTTTAATATATTATGTTTTTTTCATTCACAAAACTATTGGGCATTGCACACCAGGCTCTCTTGAGTGTTTGCTGTTTCGAATTTGTCGGGCAACCTATTTTTTTAGAATTTTGATTTACATAGATTGATAAATCACTTCAAAAATAAAAATGTTTCTGCATTTTCTGTTTTACTGAATAAAAGAAAAATAAAAATTACAATAAGTGAGGTTGCAATTTGTAATCCAATATGAACAAAAAACTGCTGAAGCTATATGTCGTAAGTTTAAGAATAATAATCATGTATTGTTATTTATAATCATAAATATTATAATAAATAATTAATATATACTAATGTAATAAGTAATAATTTAATAATAATAATAATTTTTTAATAATATATAATAATAATTAATAATAATAATTAATTAAATAATGTATAAAATAAGATATTTAATATAATAGTATTACGATATCTAATGAAACATTTTAAAGTATTTTCCATATAAATATTTTGATATTATTATGGGTTTAATTATAGTATATATTTATATATATGTATATATAATTATTTATATATATTATATAATATATATATATATATATATATAGTATATATATTTTAATATGTAATATATATATATTAATATAGATATATAAATTAATATAGCTATTTATATTTATATATAGGTATTTAATTTATTATATATGATTTTATATAATTATATATATTTTTATAATAATTATATATATATATTATGATATTTATTATTATAAAGTATTATTCTATATATATATATAAGATATATGTATATATATGATTATGAAGATCTTGTTTAATCTTGATAATATATATATGATTTATCTATAATATATATATTAATTATATATAATTATAATATTATTATATTATATTAATTAGTAATTATAGTATATATTATTATATTATTATTTAATTAAATTATTTTAATTTATTATTTAAATATTATTATATATTATTATATGTATTATATTTATTTTTTTTTATTGTATTATATTTATATTGTATAGCAAGGGGTATTTATATTAGTATTATGGTATAATATATATTTATTATATATAGTAGTTATTATTAATTAGTTATATTAATATACTTGTATATATATATATAGTAGTAGTAAATTGTAATAGTTACATATAGTATATATGTATATATAATTATATATTTTATATATATATATATATATTATATATATAGGTATAGTATATATGTATATATTTAGTGATATATATATTAGTGATGTTAATAGTTATTAATATATATATATATATTATATAGTATATTATATATATATAAGTTTTGTTAGTTTATTTGTTACCTACCATAGAATCTCTTCTCATGTATTTGGGTGGGTTCATTACCGTACTAAGTAGGGTTTGGTCATAGGGGAAACTGTGATGATGTTATATTTTTCCTGGCTTTTTCTAAATGCTTTTGGGAAAATTCTATAATCGTAAGTGGTTTCATATTTCTTAATGCCAGAAGCAACGGAGAACAGAGTGTGATGTTTCTAATGTTAGTGGATATAGTTGTTCTCTAATTGTATGTTTTGGCTATATTTATTAGTGGCGTGAGTGATTATTTCAAAGAGGTTTATAGTCGGGAGGTTAATTTTTTTGTATTTAGAGTAATATTATAATTGTATACTCACATGTTTTTTTTTTTAAATTTTCCCGCAAAAATGATTTTGGAGAAATTTATTCAAAGGACAATCTAAACTAGTTGGCATATAGAAATTAGATTAAATAAAAATGTGCGTTCCAGATACAGAAGCCCTGGAAAATTTCATTCAGATCGGCATGAAGAAGCAAAATTTTTTGGATAAAATTTTCTTTCAATTGCAAACCCCCCAAAAAATAGGTTTTGAATATCAACCATTGCTCAGATTTAGATCAAATATCATACTCACCAGAATACGTGATTTTTAAAAGCTGTTTCAGATTTCAGTCACGTTTCAGTCATGTTAAAAAAAATATATATATTACATAATGTATGATATAAATTATACAATATATAAGTTCGTTTTATTGTATGTTTTATATTACATATTTATTTTTTATTTTTTTATTATTATTATTAATTTGAGACATTATTTGATCAAAATCGACTGAAAATTAAGAATTTGGGTTGTATTTTAAGATTGGGGCAAAATGAAGCTATCAAGAATAAAAAATTAAACCCTCCATTTAAAACTTTTAGATTTGAATATATCCAGGATTTTCTAATTCCTCAAAAGTAAGTTTTTATACAGATGACAACAAACGTTGCAACACTCAATTACATCTGTTTTCAAGATTTTTTTTTATTTTGATTTTGTACATTAAAAAGGATTTAGTTAAATATGTTCTCAAAAATAAATGAAGGAATCAGGAGAAATGAAGAGTAATAAAAGAATAAACATGAGAAAAAATAATGCTCAGATGCATTTTATTATTCCAAGTTGCGTAAAAAAGGAAGAATCATAAAGGAAGAAATGATAAATATTGATTATCATTTACAAATATCAGATTAAGGTGGCAATGGCTTAGATAAGGTGGGTTTTGAAGAGACAGGAAAAAATATTCCTACATGCAGTTACAACTTGTAACAGAAGCCATCTTTGTTCTTCGACTTTCGTCAAACAGGAATTGGAGTCCTAGAAAAAATTTACCCCTGTTTCATCTGTGTCATTAACAAATTTAAAATAGTTAACTATTTTCTTAGCTTTTAAATAATGTTGATATTCACACCATACATCCGAATTAGTAGTTAAAAGTTCTATATCATTTTCAAATCTCTTAAAATAATTTAGAGTTGGAGAAGAAACAAAAAATTCAACTTCTTTGTCCAATAACTAATCCACTTGTTTTAAACTGAGTGTTGCCTTTACATCCCTTTCATCATCACAATCATTATATTTTTCTTCTGCTGATGTTAATTTTAGAGTCACGCTTTTTTTGACATTTTTTCCAAAGTTTCATAGAAAATTGAAAATGCACTTGCTCAGAGCTAAGAGCCCATAATTAGTTGATCATTATAGACAATGCCTTGTCTGCAACCTCTTTATTAATTTTCGTGCAGTTAACAAACGATTTTAATTATTGTAGATCTAGGGTAAGGGTCTAAGTGGGTTTGGGGGAGTTGAACCACGCTATTACATAGATATTGATTATAAATAAACAAATATCTTCAAAACACTTTTCTCTAAATTTGCTAATGAAAATTGATCCCTGAAAATATATATTTGGAAAGAATAAATGGCCTTTGCCATCCATCAGGCGTAATGAATAGCACCAGGTACTCTCTAAAAAAAATGTATTTCGGAGGAAGACGTCCTAAGAAAATTAAACAAGGTTTAATAAATTCTTTATAATCATCCCTGAGCTGTTGAATTTTAATTGTTCGAAAAAAAGCTTGAAATTTGGTCCGCATTATGTATTTTATATCTAATATTTTCGTTTTCAATACCACATTTTTATTTTGTCTTGCCTAGCTTACACCACCCAGTCTGAAATATTTTAATAATATCTGGCTAAGGTACAGTGGTCGTGTTCATTTTACAATCAAAACTGTTTTTAGAACAACCTCTAAAATATGATGGCGACATGCTAAATAGAAAAAGTTTTTCTTTAATAATTGCTCTAGCAAAACGCAGACTCCCTTGAAGCGACCAGGATTTACTGCAGTGGTATCAAAACACATTGCCTGGATTTTTCCAACTGGCACAACTGTTCAACTGCTGAAAATAGAGCTTTTGCTTGGGAAATTTTCAAACTATTTTGAAGCTGAGGAACTAGTGTGAACTGTCCTTCCCCATAACTTATCAAACCTCTACCCTCTTTACATATTCTTTATTCAAAGTATTTAAAAACAATTTCCCATCCCAGTGCACAACAGCTCCCTTTAAATCGTCATTCTTGAATATATTTTTGATATGATCTGTTGGAATTTCTGTCTGCAGTGTTTCATTACACTTCTACTTAAAATTAAATTCAATGGGTCATAACTTAACGCTTCTGCAGTAGCTGATATTATTCGATCTGCTTCTTTATCAAAAATACTACACTTATCTAACAATAAAGACAATTTTCCAATAATAATCTCTTCATTTCCTCGATAGTGCTTTCTCTTCTTTATTTCTGACCCTACTTTCTCTGTCTCCGGAAAACTATCCTCCATTTCCGTATCTTCTTTCGTCGACTTCTCTTCCTCTGATATGCTGCTTATTGAAGATTTCAGTTTTACATCTTCATCTTCAAATCTCTAAAAATAAACAAACAAAATAAAATAAACCATTAAACACTCACAGATATTGGCATCAAATCAACTAATCTGATAAGAGAAAAAAGAAAAAGTGAATAAATAAAAGTTTTAGTTAATGTCAAACTATGTATCAACGTAGTTCTAAATAACACGAAAAATAAAAAAATTGAGAGAAACTCTGAACCTCACCTACATTTTATCTTGATCTTGCCATCTCAGCTGCTCGTCTCTTTTCTCTTCGTTGTTCCACTTTTGTGAATTTCGTGTCAACGCTTTCCATGCAGCCAGGACGTCCTTTTTCTCTTTTGAGTAACAAAAACTGCCTATCTTCTTCAGTACTGTTTTTTTAGTTCATCTTGATAAGCAGCGTCAAGTTGGTCATCAAGAGTTGACTTAAAAGCTTCTAATGTTTGATTTTAGCTGTACGTGCTGATCTGGTAGCGTTATTTTTAGTTTTCTTTACTCTCCATAGTTTTTCAAGCTTTGAACCAAAATCTTTAAAGCGTCTGAATTGTATCTTAGCTCTTTCGGAAAAAAAATTTGAACTTCCTGTATTGTAAGTCTTGCAGCTTCTCTGGTATTCAGTTTCAATTGGTGCATATTATAACATAAACTGCGTAAAACTTGATAAATAAATGGAAATTTACTGCTGGTGATTTGATGAGACATGTCACCAATTAAAAAATATTGTGTTTCTTTCGTGAACTCATTTTCGCTGATGCTGTAGTAGACGAATATTGAAGTGAAACTTCAAGACAACTTTTTTTCCCATGAAATAAAGCTAGAATTATGTTTCTAGGAGTGAGTGTTTTCTTTTTTATAAAGGAAAAACTGCGCTTCTTTTCAAAAATTGCAGTCCTCTCACAACTTTGACCTTCAACCGTCCACATGTTAGCGATTATGTACACATATTCAGCTCAAAACTTGGCCAATCCTCATTTGTTAGACAGAGACGTGACCAACGTTAAGGCCCCTACGATAAAATGAAGAGAAAAAAAGTTCAATTTTATTGCTTGTGATCACCCTACTGTGTACTGTAACCCATTTGGTAACGAAAGTACATATACAAGGATTCAAAGTTTCCACTGGACCAAGAACCTACTGCGGCAGTTAATGAACCCCTCATTTCATGGGATACAAAAAAATGGTTTGCAAATTATAATTAATTATACAAATAGATAAATTTAGGGTTCGATTTCAGGAAGCTATATGCACCGCTTTTATGGATGGAGAGGAATTTAGTTTCTGTGTTTTAGGGTAGCTTTGGAAAGGTTTAGACACATGTAAACATAAATTATAATTTTTATATATTTATTTTTAGATTTTTATTTTGCTTATACAAAATTATTATTATAAAACTACTACTTACTACTACTACTACTACTACATACTACTACTTCTAACTGTTACTCTACTCTACTACTACTACTACTACTACTACTACTACTGTTCAATATTGCCCTACTATAATTACTACACTACCTTCTTACTACTAACACTACTACTACTGCTGCTGCTGCTCCTAACAATTAATTAATAATACTAAAAATAATATTTACTTTTAATGATTCTACAGGAAATATTTTTAAATTTTTTATATATATTGCCAAATTTTATTTACTTTGAGTGTTAAAAACAAGTTTTTTCCTTTTCATATTAATTAACAGATTGAAAGGGTAAGGGTAAGAAATTTTTTCTCCTTTACCTTGATCCTTGGGAATAAATCAGTTAGACTTACACAAAAGGAGTTGTCCCAAGCTTCCATCTCCAGACAAAAATTAGAAACAAAAGCTTCTCCCTTTATAGCAGTTTCGGTGATTTTATTTCCTTCAAAGACGAAGCATTTAGGTTCTTTCAAAGTTTGTTCTGCAAAAATCATGAAAACTTTGAAGGAATATAACAACTTCATGTTTAAAGGAAATAGAATCACCGAGGTTGCCAGGAAGGGAGAAGCTTTTATGTCTCTTTTTTGACTGGAAATGAATACAACGCCATCGGCCGAGATTACAAGACAAAGTTTAAGACAACTCCTTTTGTGGACAACTCCTATTCAGTCAAAGATGAAATAATGTCAGTGTATTTTTACTCGCTAATATCAATTCAGCTTTTACTATTCCCTTAATGATTCTTGTCTTGATAAAATATACAACTCAAATTTGTGGCGAATTTGAAAATCAGCAGAAAAATAGAAACTTCATTTCTATTACAAAATAACCTTCTCTTAGGAAGCATTATTTAATTCTACTTGACCAAAAGAAGTTAAATAAAGAAGCTGACAATGTTTCTCTTCCGTGGAAAATTATACCACTACTACGCTCTCCTACCACTGTTAATTGTATTCATTTTATTCGGTTAGGAGAAATTCTACTATTTGTTTGTGTTAAACAAGCTTCAATTAACCAAAAATGTGTTAAAGGTCATTTTGACTACCATGCAATAAATATTTAGCTTGCCCCAATAAAACATCACGAATTGGTTTTGCAAAATCACTATCAACACTTATATCATTAATTGATTTAGAGTTAAGGCCTTTATGAATATTATATCACGTGTCTTAAATTAATATTGAAATATCTCATATGCTATGTTCCATAAATGTTTCTCCAATGCTGAATGCGTGAAAATATGACTATGTTTTTATACATTTAAAAGAAAGTAGAGGTCTTATAATTATCCTCTCATATCTTTTACCTAAAACATTACAAGTTCCTGGAGTTCATTACTAATTAGCATATTAACCATTTGTGGCATAATTCTATTATTATTTCTCATATTTTCAGTAATTTTTTAACATTAATTGCTTGTATTGATTAGCGTGCATTTAAGAGTTTGCAAGAAAGTGCTAGAGATATAATCTTTTAGAAGAAGTTTAGCTGTTGACTGAAATTGGGGAGTACATGAATCTAGTAGAGTCACCATTTAAGAGTTTAAAATCTAAGTAATTTTCTGAAGCTATCAAGTGATAACCAAATGCAATTTTAAACCCAATGAAAATGCAGATATATATTGAATTTAATATTTATTATTATTTATTTTTACCTTAGTTATTAGACAATTTATTCGATGAGAGACTTCTAAAATATTAAGGAAAGATGATATTTTTAACAAATATTAGTCCTACTTTGATGATAAAAAGACCAATAGAAGTATCTTTTCCAATTACATTCAAATCTGTTTTCAAATTAAAATCGATTTTGCAGAAACAAATATATATGGTTCACTTAATAAGTGGAAATTTTTTTTTCTCAAAATTGTTCGATTAATGGAAAGGAGGAAAATAGCTTATTGGGTATCAAAATTTGATTGAAAATTATATTTATTTGTAAAAATAAATTAGCATAATAGTTTCTTTGCAATGTTGAATATTGTTTTCCTTTTCTTTTTCTTTTTTCTTTTTTTTTTGTTTCAGAACTGAAAGCTTCTATCATTCCTCTTTTTTTCTTCTTTCTTTTCCAGAGATGAAATTTATCCATGTAATTCATTTCTTCGAAAAAGTTCTAAATTCCTATGTACTATAAAATTTAAGCTTCTAAAAATTGAGTTTTCAAAGTAGGAAATTTAACATAAACAGTAGCGCACAATTAGAAGTTACGTAAACCACCAAACTGTTCA
>JABUQX010121162.1:0-10000 GCA_015478945.1 Trachelipus rathkii
TATATAATATATATATATATTATATATATTCTTTCTTTCTTTCTTCACCTTCCTCTTTGCCCCAAGATTGGGGTAAGGTGCTGTACAAGCATCGCAAAAGAAAAGCAGTAGGGAGAACATGACAAACGTGAAAGAAAGCCCAGCCTTAACCGGCCCCCTCTGTACCATTAAATTGTGAAAGCTCGTCACAGAGCAGAAGAATCCACCCTAAGAGCATCATGGACCGCGACGGACCCCACTATGGGTAAATCGTCAAATGTAAGGGTTCTCTGGCCCAGGTGCGGCACCAACCATCGCCCCCATACAAAACCCACGCCATTCTCTCCTATTCATGCACCCTTTATCTCGCCTCTGCCGAAACTCAACATTTCTCTCCTTCAACATTCGTTCACCGACTCAATCCACTTTTCTTCGGTTCTCCCAGCCGGTCGGTCCCAACACTCACCACTATACATCCGCCTTACCCAACCACTATCATTCATCCTTTCCACATGACCAACCATTCCAACATACTTTCATTTTATTCTTTCTCTCTCCTACCCCTTCTTCACACCACACACTCTCTAATACGTTCATTTCTCTCTTTATCAATTCTTCTCACACCTAGCACACCCCCAAGATTGTCCATCTGGCACATTGAACTTAGATCTATACTTTCTATATTCCCAGGACAATGTCTCACTACCTACCATAACACAGAGGGTACAACATACCTATTAAGACTAGCACACTCAAGACTTTAAGTCCCTTGCATCACCAACGATTTAATTCCCAGCCACCTTTATATATATAATAATTATATATATATATAATTATAATAATATATATATATATTTTAAATATATATATATATATATATAATATAATATATATATATATATATAGATATATAATATTAATATATATATATATATATATATATATATATATATACAGGGGTTTACGAAATAGAGGGCAAATTGGAGGATATTATCTTGTACCATTACAAGCGTTGGTGTCTTAAAATAAAGTTTACCTTAAAGTCTTCATTCAGTAGTAAATGAGTTAGAAAGGTGCAAGGGGTATGATGTGAATATTGGTGTCTATGTTCCGTAGATGTGGTTGGCTATGGAAACTTTGCAACGAAAGTAGTAACCTACAGAACAGGGTATTGCTGTCTCTGATATTGGACACTGCTATAGCGTGATAGGTACCACCTTATTATAGAGATAGGTTGAATAATACTAGGAATATTGTTTGATAGTTTTCGAGCAATATTTACTCGGAAACGGATACAAGCAATAACTATAATTAATGCGAATCATATAATACCCTAATATTATTAATAACAATATTAATTCCTTATAACAATAATTATTTGAACTGCCAAAGTGTTATGATCATAGTGTAAGACGATTATATCAGGAATCATAATAAAAAGGAAGTATAATAAATCAATTACAATGAAATAATATTAATAATTATAAATGACATTAATATGAAATAATGCGAATAATAATAATAATAATAATAATAATAATAATAATAATAATAATAATAATAATCATAAAAATACTTAAAAATAATAATATCATTAAAAATTATAATTATAATAAATAGTAACATATTAATTAATTATGATTATAATAAATACCAACAATGATAATTAATAATAATAATAAATAATAATAATAATAAAAATAAGAAGCTAAGGAATATAAAACACCAATATTTCACCATCATAACATTCTTGGCACCTTCCTAACTCATTACCTACCAGATGAAGAACTGTACAGGTAACTATTTAAGACAAAACACTTGTAATGGTACAAAGATAATACCCTCCAAATTTGTCCCCCCTATTTCGTAACACCCTTATATATATATATATATATATATATTATATATATATTAATTATAATATATATATATATATATATATATATATATATATATATATATATATATATATATATATATATATATTATTATATATATATATATATATTAAAATCATCACCCACCTTCTCTTGCCCCAAGGACTGGGGGTAAGGTGCGTCGCATGTAGCGGAACAGAAAATAGTAGAAGAATATGACGCAAGTCGAAAAGAAAGCCCAGCCTTTACCGCCCCCTTTGTACCCTTTATTGAGAACTCGCCGCAGTCAGAAAAATCCACCCTAGAGCTCACGGGACCGCGACGGAACCCTCACTAAGGCATCTCGTCAATGTAGAGGTTCATCTCATGGCCCAGGTGGCACAACCATACCCCTTCACAAAACCCCGCCATTCATCCTATTTATGCAACCTTTCTTCTCGCTCTGTCAAACTCACATTCCTCCCCTCCAGGCATTCCTTTCCTGACTCAATCCTCTATTTCTCGGTCTTTCCAGCTGGCCCATTCCCAGCACCTCATCAACTAAAATCAGCTTAACCAACCGACTATCATCCATCCCTTTCCACATGACCAAACCACCTAAATACTTTCATTTTTCTCTCATTTACTCCTTTCTTCAGCCACACAACTCCCTAATGCATCATTCCTAATTTTATCAATTCTTTTCACACCCTAACACGCCCCAAGATTGTCCTTTTGAACACATTGAACTGTAGATCTATAACCTCTTAATCCAGACCATAGTTCCTCCTATACATAACACAGGTAACAAACATACCCTCATGTAAGATCCTAGCGCACTCAACAAGTTCCTTTACATCACCAAGGATTTAGTTGCTCATGCCGTATGCTTTCACCATCACAAACTTCCTAAACGTATTCTGCATCATCTCTTCCCTTCTCAACATATATCCAAATATTTAAACTCAGAAAACTTCTCAAATGATCACCACCAACAAAACTCACATCAAGGTACTTCCTCATCAAACATCCATAACTTACTCTTATCTACATTTTACTTTTATAACCCCTCCTTACACATGTGCCAAACCCTTATTAACCTCTAAACGTCTCTTCAATTTCGCCACGCAAACCCAAATCATCCGCATATAATCGGTAGGGCACCCTCCACTTCTATTCCACTCATCCACTCTAACCCTTCCCCTGCCACCTCCACCTCCTATATCTTTCATAATCTCCCATCCATACTACAAATGAGAAAATCCAAGGAAACAACACACCCGTCTTCTACCTATAATTTATAACCAATCATCTTTCTAATATATTTATAATATTATTATTATTATATATAAATTATATTATATAAATTATATATTATATTATTTTTATTATTTAATTATATATAATAATTAATATATAAATAATTATGGTATATATATAGTATTTTATTATATATATATATATATATATATATATATATATATATATATATATTATATAGTATATATATAAGTATATATATTATAAATATATATATTAATATATATATATATATATATATATATTATTAGAATATATATAATATATATATTATATATATAAAAACGTAGAGCGAGAAGTCGCATGCAACGGCCGGGTTCGAATCCTAGTTGCGGACTAGTAGAAATTACCTAGAAGTTCCCTTCCTTTGAATAGGCTATGCCTGTGAGGTGTGAACTTATTTATAAAAAATATATATATATATATATAATATAATAAGATTAAAAAGAAATTCCTTAAACTTCATTCATATTATATAATATAATATTATAATATATAATATATATAACGTTAATAACTCCTATATATATCATATTTCAGATTTACTATAATAATATACTATAATATATAATATACATCCAAACCCTCATTACTAATCATTAATCTATATAATATATATCATCCTAAATATCAAATATTATATACCTATCCCTATTCCATAAATATATATATAATAAATATTAAATAAATATAATATTATTAGAATATATATATAATATATCAGAAATTGATTATATATATATATATTAGATATTAGATAATATATATATATATGATATATAAAGATATATACGTCACTCACCAAATACCTATATATATATATATATGATATAGATGGATGAAAGTAAATATAATATGTAATAGAGAGTAGATAAGACATTTTTGAAAACACAATATTGTTTACTTTTAACAGGGTTTTGTTATGAATGACCGTAGTATTATCATTCTCGGATAATTTGATGTAGTTCAATTTATGTATAATATTATTTATATTTTATTTGATTTATATTAGTATATATTTTTTATTATTTGTATTAGTTATTCATAAGCACGCAGAGAAGAACCTAGCAATACATAATATATTAGCTAAGTATATATAGAGTATATTAGAGTGAGATATATGAGACAGAGTAGAGTAAGATACAGATGATAAGACGTGAGATGAGAAGAAGTGAGTAAGAAGATATAAATAGACTAGTATAAAAGTACCTAGAGAGACCTCAGTTACTATAAACATATACCGGAAAAGATAAATATATAATAATACTCTAGCCATTATGAGAGCTATACGTAATAGTGCCACTACCGCCTAACGTGCTGAGTGAAGTCGATAGCTCGTATCGGGTGATAAGTGACTGAATGTATGGTGTTGCATCTCTATATCCTTAACTATGCGTGCGTTGTACATACGGCGCAATGCGAAGTTAATTACGAGCGCACTTTGCATTATTGACTTTCTCCTGTTTCTTTTTACCTCTGATCTCTCATTGATTCTCTAAGGTGAATCTTTTTGCATGATATTTGGTTCTATAATTCCACAGGTGTCAAACAGCCATCATAGACTTTTCGTCTATTTTCTATGACTCAAGTATACAATCTCAAATCCTCCTTAGAGAGTTATTTCACATCGTTCTTCAAGTCTCTTTGTCATAATTACAGCCAAATTCCATTAATACATCGTATACATACTCTTCTCTTATACGGTCATTCTCCTCTCTGAGATGGCCGATCTCTGCGTCGATCTTGGCTATGCAGGATATACTTTCTCTCTCTCCTACTCTCTGCTGGATATTGCGTCACTAGCGTTCTTTGCATCTTCGTCTTGCTCCGAATAGTGCATAAGATGCTCGTCCTGAATATGGCACTATCTTCCAGACGCCTATTTATTCACTAAACCAAAACATAATGGTAAGAAACATCTTTAAAACTCCTTGAGATCTATTATATTGCGATTCACTTCAGTTATTAAATCCTGTTGTAGGCGCAAATGGCCAACTTTTCTCTTCTCTCTCCTAATCATGTACATGATGATCCTCTTTTACAACCTACTCCCTTCCGATACCCCCATCAATCTAGGATGGAACATCTTAACCATTGGTCAAGCCGCGAGAAAGGAAGAATTAAACATAAATATTAATAGTGGGGAGGGAAGTTATGCGACCAGACGCGAACAAGATGCCGTATAATAGCTTCCTTAGATAAGGTGCTGAAATATCACCGGGTGCACATACGACGAGAGGTTCAAAGAAGGGCTTTTTATACAACGGAAGAGGTGTAGAATGAAAACAAATAATAATTTTAGATACCATAGGTAGTGTGCGGGAAAGAATAAAAGTTTTTTTTAATACAAAATATAGACGAAAAAGTTAAGAATTTTAAGAAAGATTAATCAATCGATGGGGTCCCTATATTCTAGTAGTAGTGACCCAACTGATTTAGGGAAGCAGTAATGGATGTTTGGTAACGTGCAAAACATTCAATGAACAGACAGATTAGACAAACTGTATTTGGTAAATTCACTATATTTATGTTGATTCAGATGCCTAGCGTTATAGAAGGAAGCTTCGATAAAAAATCTTTATGATCTTTCATAATAAAATTACTATAAGGTGAAGCATAGATTACTTTGAAAGCAAGTAATTTTTGAATTTTAAGTTTTTAAAATGGTTATAGCTGTGCGGAAGTTCATTTACACTAGCCATTTAAAAAAACAGATTTATCTTTGCCTCAATGAGAAATTAAAAAACTCAGACAATTACATCCAGGGACAAATCTCCCTAGCAATTACAATTTCTTGTTTGGATGGATTTCTTGCGAAAAGGGAACTTACAAAGTGTAACCACCAACATAAGAGAGAACAAACTTCTCTAGGTAATTTCTACCTTGGATCCGGTAGGGATCGAACCCGGGCCCTTGCCACGCGACTTTGTCATTATACCGATTGAGCCACATTTGGATGTTACAAAAGAAACATCATTGATTAGTAATTTAAGAAGCCAACTTAAATAATCTGAACAACAAAGCGCCATCTATGGAGCATTTTACAATTACAGTAGGAGTAATCATAAATATTTAAAGGTATATAATCATGTAAGTAATTTTCCAAGCTAATCTCATGTGTATCTGAGTAGTCGACATAAATACATGGAATGAACGTATTTCCTTCTTTCAGAATAGATTTAGTTACCACAGCCGAAAAATTTAAATCGGCATCTCATATTCAATTTCTGGAATGAATTTCATTAATTTTAATGAAGACCTAGGCAGATTGCGTTGATGAACTGACGTGTATAGCGAGGTCAGTTTAAATATAGGATATATATAGATTATATTATATATATATTATATATATTATATATATAGAATTATATATATATAATATATATATATATAGTTATATAATATATATATATATATATATATAGATATATATATATATATATAGCATATATATATATATATATATATATAGATATATATATATAGAATATATATATTATATATAATATATATATATATATAATTATATATATATATATTATATATATATATTTATATATATAATATATATATATCAGTGGCGGCTCGTTGTCAAAATTTGGTGCAGTTGAAAAACTTCAATATATATATATTATATATATATATATATATATATATATATATATATATATATATATATTTATATTATATATATATATATATATATATAATATATGCTAAGAATATATATATATATAATATATAATTATATATATAATATATATAATATATATATATAATAATATATATATATATATATATATAAATATATATATATATATATTTATATATATCTCATATTCTATATATATATATATATATATATATATATATATATATATATATAAATATAGGATATATATATAATATAAATATAATTATAGGTTTTGCATATCGTAAGGAAACGGATATCCAGTTTTAGTTTGCATATGCGCTTGGTTAAGTTTTCATTTTTGCGGAAGATTCCAAGAGTAAGGCCATCGTATCTGCTTCGTATTATATTAGATATTGGTTTGTTTTTGGGAAACCTTATTTTCAATATAAATAGGATGACTAAAAACGGAATAAGAGCCATAAGATTTATAAATTCTCCTCAACGTTTCGAGTCACTCATGACTCATCCTCAGGAGGCTGCAAAAACACATATACATAATATTACAAAAAAGTTAAACGATGAAAAATAAATGACATTGAAATTAAAATTAAAATTGCAAGTACATATAAAGGGAATAATGTTACACATATATATAAAAGGGACACAATGCACAATTAGTGAATGGAAAATTAGAACTAAGATTAAAGTTAAGATTAAATTACAATCGCAAATGGGAGTAAACGGAAATCACAAAATAAATAAATAAATAGCACACCTAATAGATCCGGAGTTAAAAAATGAACTAAGAATAAAATCATAGGGGACAACGACAGCAAAAAATATTAGTTGGTTTGGTTAAATGTTTGAGAATCCAGAGTATAAGAGATATAAGAAAAAATAACGGATATGTAGAGGAATATGCAGGTATAAATAAAATAAAATAAAATAAAAGGATATGCCTGTCCATATACACTGTAAATAGTTGTTAAACAAAAAATGAATGAATGTAGAGTTATCAGGTTAGTAGATGGATTGAAGGGTTAAGTAATATTTAGAGGGGTAGAGGAGTGGGAGGAGTTCAAAGGGGGATTTAATTGTTTAATGTAAAGGGATTCCAAAATCTTACGGTCAGTATCAGAAGTAGATGAATGCAAAATGTTAAAATCAGAGAAGCGGAGGGGGTGACCAGAACCGTGTGTGTGGGAGCGGATTTGGGAGTGTTCGGGGGTAAGTATGGGAAGGTTAGTGCGAAATGATGTGCCTATATGTTTATGTATTCTCAGCTGTAGTTGAAGGCTGGTTTGGCCTATATAGCAGGTATTGCAATCTGCACATTTAAATATGTAGACAACTGAGGATTTCAACAACATAGGGAGCATATTTTTATGGGGAAAGAAAGAGCTAATGGAAAGGGGGTTAGTAGCAATGAGGTGGGGGTGAAGTTGAGGGAAGAAGGTATTAAGGAGTTTGCGTAGGTCAAAGATTAATGAGGGGTGGGAATGGCCAATGTAGGGGATCTTTAAGTAAACTGAAAGTTTTGGTGCTGTGGGGAGGGGAATTTTTGGTTTGAATATGTTCATGAGGAAGTCGTGAATGGAGGAATCAATGAGGTTGGGTGGGAAGAGGTTAAAAGTGAAGAGAGTTTTAAGGTGGACCATTTCATAGTGGAAGTTTTGCCAGGTTGAGCAGATTTGGTAGGCTCTGTGAAGGGAGATGGTGATGGAGTTAAGGAGGAATTTGAAGGGGGATGAGCTTAAGAAATTAATACCGAGGAGGGAGGTGGTAGGTTTCCGATAAACGGAGGTGGTGAATCCATTGGGATTGTGGTGGATTAGGACATCAAGGAAGGGGAGGGTGTTATTGGTTTCATCTTGGCGGGTAAATTGAATATTGGGGTGTTTTGTGTTAATATAGTTAAAGAAAAGGTCGGATTGGGGTTTATTACGAAAAATTAAGAAACAGTCGTCAATGTATCTCTTGTATACAAGGGGCTTGAATTCATTGGGGCAATCATTGAGCCAATTAGTCTCATGGTAACAAAGGAAGCAGTTGGCAAAGGTGGGGCCTAGAGGGGAGCCCATGGGCATTCCATCTGTTTGTTGATAGTATTGATCATTGAAAGTGAATAAGCTATTGTTAGTAGCAAGGTTTAAGAGTTTGTTGAAAATGGGGGGGGGGGTTAGGTTGAGGGAGGCGGGGATATTGGGGTTATGTGAGTTGGAGATAATGTTGGAGGTTTCGGAGATAGGAATGTTGGTGAAAAGATTTGTAATATCAAAGCTGGTGATGTAACAGTCAGGGAAATGGAGGGATTGGATGTATTTGGAGAAGGTGAAAGAGTCAGAGAGAGTGTAAGAGTTAGTGGTAAGGGGTTGGAGATAGGGGATGAGAAACTTAGAAATATTATAGGAGGGGGTATTAATAGCTGAAAGGATAGGGCGTAGGGGAAGGCAAGGCTTATGGGTCTTGGGTTTTCCATACATTATGCCAGGGGTAGATCCGGAAACATAGAGTTGTGAGTAGTAAGGGGTGAGTAAATTTTGTTTTTTAAGTGAGCGTAAGAAGTTATTAATTTTGTCTTCTATTTGGATGATATGGGGGAGTATATTATCAGTGTATAGTTTTTTAAATTTGGAGGTGTCTGAGAGGAGGGAGTTCATCTTATTGGTGTAATCAGACTTGTTCATGATCACAACTCCTTTGCCTTTATCAGGGGAGCAGATAGTAATGGTGGGGTCATTTCGGAGAGATTTCAGGGCTAATAAGTTAGCTTTTGTGAAAAGAAGGGAGGGAAAGTTAGGGGGTTTAAAATTGTGGTAGTATTTGTGGGCTAAGGATTTTAGGTTGGCAGTGAAGTCGGGACGATTACCTCTGATGTCATAATTAGATAAGGATAGGTGAAGTTTTTCAAAAAGGAGGAAGAAATTGTAAAAGTTAAGTTTAAAGGTCGGGAGCTTAAAATCTAATCCTAGAGAGAGAGTACGTTTTTCAATAGGGGAAAGGACTCTATTGCTATAGTTAAAGATAATGTTATTAGGGTTACGATTAAAGTTGGAAATTAAACCTAATTTGTTAAAAACATGAGATTATGGTGCTGCTCGGAGATGGTCTGGTGGAAAGATCAAGCAAAGGCGAGGAGGTACTAAATAAGTATGGACACGTTGCTTAGAAATGAATGGATAAAGATTGGCTAAACGGATGTATATATTTG
>JABUQX010121163.1:0-12889 GCA_015478945.1 Trachelipus rathkii
AAGAGAGAGAGATATATATAGTTATATAGTAATTATTTTAAGAAATTACTGGATATATTTCAAAAAAATGGAATATTACTTACTCATCCATTAATATATATTATATCTTTTAAATTGAAATGGGAAGATTATGAAAATATGTCATGTGCGAAGTATATATCATATACTTATATATATATATATATATATACTATATGATTATAATAATTGGTAATGTATATATTTGGCGTTGAGAGTAAGTATATCATATATATATATAATATATATTAATAGTAAATATTATATATGATATATATATAATATAATATATATATATATATATATAGAATATGATATATAGTATATATATATTATATAGTCTATATAATAGATATATATAATACTAAAGAAATAATAATAATGATATATATATTATATATATATATATAATATATATAGATATATATATATATATAAAGTATATAATTATTTTATATATATATATATAATAATATATATAATAAATAAATATATAACTTATATTACCTGTCCACTTGGTAAACTTCAAAGAAACGCAAACCAACATGCGGGTGGTTTCTAATCCTAGAGAAGGAAGTATTTCCTTACCTTCCCATTGTTGTTGTTGTTGTTTATTTATAATTATTATTTGCGATTATATGCAATAGTTAACATCATTGACTAATTATTATTACTATAAATATATATATACATATACTATATATATAATAGATATATATATAGAGTATACATATACAATTATATATATAGTTATATTATATATATATATATATACTATATATATGATATATATATATATCTATATTATATATATAGATTATATTATTATATATAATATCTGTATATATAAGCTATATATACATATATATATATAATATTATATAATTAATATAATACTATATATATATACAGTATATAGATATATTTTAATTATATATTATTAGTATAATATATATATATTATACTATATTTAATATATATATATATATTCAAAATGTCTAATAATAGCTCGATACATAGTTAATATACAAATATACTGTAAAATACTGTATATTAAAAACTGTAAAAACAAAAAGAGTTATATATATATATTATATAAATGTATAGTAGATATTATTATATATCTATATATTATATATATATAATATAGTAATATATATGTATATATTACAGTATATATTAATATATAATATTATATAATTATGTATTATTATTAATCTATTATATATCATATATATATGATAGTTAATAATTATATATATATATATATCTATGTATATAGTATATACGTATTAATATAGTTTATAACTACCGTATAGTATATTAGTCACTATAACTTTGGTGGTCTTTTGGGATTGATTTAGTGTGACTTTAAATTTGCAGTGCTCCCAGCCAAGCTTAAGAAAGTCGGTATAAAAGTTGACAATGCTCATGCGTAAGCAATCCGGCTGTGTATCGGCAGCTTTAAAGTTGACTTTTGTTAGATTTCATTATTATTAACTTTCGCCATTGTAGAATCTCCAAGGCTCTGATAATACTGTTATAACATGGCAAATTGATTTAAATTAGTATATTTTTCTTTTTCCCACCATTCGAGAAGACTTTTAATAATATTTCTGTCCAAACTTTAACTTTATCAATTTAATAAACAAATTATTACACTTGGGAAAAATGTTTTCTGTGCGCCGTTAAAATGGTATGAGTGACAAACTGAAGTCAACTCTCGAATTTGGAGAAGTAATAAATCTGAAATTTCAAAGTCATGAAGAACAAGCACAGATTTCTGCAACATATTTTTCAGATTGAAAAGAATGTGGGATTTTTTTGTAGGATCCTTGACCATGAGGAAAATTTGTATTGTTTTTCCAAATCCTGATAAGTGGTCATTGCGCTTGATATTCTTGAAAGCTAGCAACACTACGTCAGTATTACACTAATTGTTATATTTTTCCCTGTAATTCCATTCATGAATTTAGTGTCCCCCTGTTAAATCCTGTTCAAAAGTGCGCAATTACAAGCCATTCTTGGATCTGCTTGAATGTGATAATCTTCATTTCTTTCATCAAGAAAAATTTATGACATCATTTTACAAGTCATGAAAGCCGGTACTAAAATTACTTCGGCTAAGTCTACCTAACATCCGTGTGCAGAAGCATATAATGTATGTTAAATTCCACTTGTACTTAAAAGTGTAGTCTTTGCATGGATGTATAGTGGATTGAATAAACTAAGTTGAAAAAATCACGAAATCTTCGTATTAAGGTCTCTTGCTGCTGAAACTTGCTGATGAGTGAGAGCAATGATTAATTAAAAAGTTTCTGAAAAGTCCTCCATCCTAATACTGCCATATTCCATTTGTGAATATCGTTTCTCTTACTCGTATAATTTTCATCCTTAATTCCTAACCGTATAACGTAGTGTTCTGAATCGCTCTGATACGCATATCCCTATCTCTGTTCTCTCCTATTGTCTATATCCTCTTCCAAAGATTATATATCGAAAGATGTTTGTTTGTTTCTTTTGTTTCTGATGGATTCTCTGAATTTCTACTTATGGCTCAAATTGATCCTTTGCAAAATCTACTAAATTCACATGTATACTGTATATATATTCGTCTCTAACCTCAATTGCGTCATAATATTCTGTTTACCACTTATGTTCTAAAAGAAACTCATTCTTCGCTCACATTTGCAAATGAGCTTTATGTCGGGCGATTCTTTCAACGTCACAACCGCCCATGGCGTTTCACTGTATTTTTCAGATAAGATTTTGAACTACTATCACGCTTTTCTATTCAGCACACCTGCGCGAGATGAGTTCAGCTACTACTCAGTAGCCCTCTTGATGATGCTGAAGATGAACCCAACTTCTAATCCTTCTCAAGTCTCTATCTTCTTCTCTTATTCTGTTAAAGTTTCCTCCTCTATAAAGACGACCTGACTTATCTGCTATGTTCAATCTTTTATCTTATAAGTCTCTATCAGGAAAGTCAAAAACGCTTGAAATTCAGAATAACGCTGGAACTTGCGGTAGTATTGATCTTTTGTCACTCGGAATGTTGCTCGTTCGTCATTATCCGATTGTTGATCTTCTCTGTGGCATTGGCAGAGGTTTTCCTTTCAATCTAAACTTAATATTAACCTTGTGGTCTTTATGTCCTTCTAATTGTTTCTCTGCTATTGTTTACCAGCTAGGTTCATGCTTTGCTTCAGGATAGTATTTCACTCTGTTTATGTTTCAATCTCCAGAAGACTTACTGGAAATGATATGTTCATATTTTGCCAGGTAATTTCTGTTGCAGATTATATCATATTGCTCGTGAACAGTCTTTTTTTTGAATTAATCTCGGTTTTTCCTTTAGATTTAATATTTATATTTTCTTTCTAGTTTATGTATATTTAGGTTTGCGGCTTTTGTTCTTAGTATAATGGATAAATTGATTTATGATAGAGAATTAAAAAATAATATAAGTTAATACTTTTAATCTTTGCTTTTTTTTCTTTTTTCCCTCCAAAACTTATTAACTGTATGAATATTTTAGCTCGTTTTCTTCGCTTAAAGTTGTTGCTGCTTTTCCGCTCAAACTTTGCCTCTAATTTCTCACTCTTAACGAGTTCGTATGCTATATTATTTGTCCTTTCTCTACCCTTCCAGCATCTATTGAATTATATATTGTGTTCTCTTAAAGATGGCTATTTACGCTCTCTCTGTATTCTTTAACACGTTCCTGGTCTTGTGTTCGCAAAACTTCCATCCTTTTCAGTAAAATTGGCTCATACAGCTTGTAACAGGAATAATAGGGGATCCTCTGAATATGTCCTTCATAGATTTCTGCATATTCCTGGTTAATCCACCATTCTTTCCAATTCTTCCTTATACAGAAAGAATTTTGGAAATATCTCACTCGTTCTAAATTCTTATTTCGTGGATTCTGCTCAGAATGGCTTTTCGTACGGTAACGCCTCTTCTGGGACCTTGGCTTCCTTCTGCTCTGTATTCTTGGTCCTTCATACCCTTTTCGGTAAGTCTCAAATTTAGAGTCTGCATCATAAGTCTTTAATTTCTAATTTACTCTCGATCTTATGGTATCTATCTACTCCTTCTTCTCTTCGTGACTCGTGTTTTCGCTGGCCTTGCTCTTCCCTGGTCTTTTTCTATTAAGTCAAACTGTTTGTATTTGAACAGCCGCGTGTATCCATTTGAATCTTATTAATATGTGGTGTGTCTCAGGGCTCTTTTTCTGCTGTCCCGTCTAACTATTTCATTAATTGACCTTCCTCCTTATTACTGTCTCATCCTGTTCCACTTCTTTGTTCCTATAGTCTCCACCCTTTCATTTTCGTCATTTCATTGTTTGAATAGATATGTTCCCATCCCAGCAGCTAAGGGGCTCAGTATGCTATACCTGGAGAATCACTATGCTGTTGACTTTTTTATAATTTCTAACTGGGACATTCTTATATCAAATAATTTATTTGTAAGTCATGCTCTAAGAGTTCGGCACCTGTTTCTGTAGTGTGTCCTTGTGGAATGTATATAATTATGTAATATTTATATTATTAATTATTATATGTATTACCAATAGGTCTTCGTTAGGTGTTAGTCCCATTAGTGTGCTCTGCATATATAAGTTTGCCCATCTCCCATACCCCGATGTTTGTTATGGTCAAGTCTGTTACTCTACTTAGACTCATTTTTTCTATCTTAGTTATTCTATTTACATTACATTGTTTCTTACCTTTTTAATAGTAAACTGTTGAGCTCTTTTTAAGTGCCGTCTATGTCTAATTTGTTGACTTTGATTTATCTTGTTACTAGTCCCGTGAGTAGCACTCCTGGGTGTAGGAACCTTGATCTTCCGTATTGGTGGGCGGGATTGATCTGCCTAGGTTCACTGGTTCTAGGATTGACTTTGCCTCATTCTTTCTGGAAGTTATATGTATATTCTTGTTCAGTAGAAAGAATCTGGCTAATTTCCTGTTCTAGGCCTCTCGTTGTTTGCTATGTGGTATTACTTACGATCTGGCATAGCAAACGTGCACGGTGCGGTTCGAAACCCAATTACGCGCTGTGAAACGCCGCTGCCATCAAAGTAACTGCCTAATGTGAGCGGTAATTCCATCAGACAGTTCTAAAACTTTTGTTTGAGTGTGAGCGTTTATCCGATATCCCACGAAAAGTCTTTAATATATAATATAATTACTATATTATAAATAATAAAAGAAATCTATATAATAGTAATAAGTAATATATATGTAAATAATACGTGTATATATATATATATTATTTATAGCTAATATTATGTTTATGCTAGATCATACTCATAACGTACAAAAGTACTTTTATGTTATGATGACAAAATATTAATATATATTATAACTATATATAATACTATCTGAATATTATGATATAGCTATATATATAGTATTTATATAATCGGTATTATACTACCTTCAAACCAATATGAAGCAGGCAGGTCTGTCTTCATATGGATACTGTTCAGTCGCGCACTGAAATGTTCATTGACAACTCGCTGGAGAGATACAGCAATGATGGAATCTAATAGAATCAACTTGCAAAATACGATGCATATGACTTTTTTATTGTCCGCCATTTGTCATTTTAAAGCATCTTTCTGTGAACCCAGAATCTTTTGTTTCTTTGTGAGCTTTTGATATATAGATACAAGAATCTAGTGCGTTGTGTGGTTATGATTGGTAGAATCTACTTTAGAGCACAGAGTTATTCTCAAGTTTCAGTGTAGTTGGGTGTACGCTTACTGGAACAAGGTGGTTAGTAAGAATCACATCGTCTCATTTCTTTGACAACTGGTTAATATGTCTTAATTTCAATTCATGTAATTTAATGTACAAGCTAGAAAATAATTTAAATTGATTGTTATTTGTGCAGAGAGAAAAATTTACCCTCATACCTTGGATTAAGCATGATGTGTTGCTACTATATACATATCCTCATTTTTAAGTCCGTTAAATCTTTTGTTCCGAGTTCGAAACTTTCAAAGTTTGTCGTCCATTAATAATCACTTGCTTCTCTTGTCATAACTGCAAGCAAATGGACGACGATGGGCCAGTGTTTCAAGGTTATCAAATAACCGTTTCTCAATAGTGGTTTTAAGGCTAACTATATTTATGGCTCGTTAAGCTTTTTTTATAATTTCTTCGTAAGGCTCTAAGAGATTTCACATATCCAGTCAATATTCTTCTTCGCCTCGCAGAACAGGTATTGTTGATTTTCTAGTAATGAACGATTCGCAGAGAAGAGGGGTTAAGGGAGTTCAGAAAGATGTGGACAGTTTTATAATAGATATAAGATATAGCTATATTATATAATATATATATATCATATATATATAATTAATAATTATATATATATAGTATATATGATATATATAATATATATATAATACTATATAATATATATATATATTAGATTACTATACTATATTTATATATATATATGATTATATATATACTACTATAATACTATTATATATATGAATATTATATTTATTATATATATATATTATATATAATATAATACTATATATATTATATATATTAGTATATATATATATATTATATATATATATAAGGGTGGTCTAGGAGTGTACTGACACATTTGAACTTGCTTTTTGTGTTTTTTGTTTTTTCAGGTGTAAACTACTGTAACAGAAGGGCAAGAATAAACAAGCTGGCTTTGAAATAGCGAAAGTTGATCCGTAAAGTGCTATGGAGCACCGGAACGCCACGGCAATGCCAATAGATGGGTTCCAGAAGTGAAGTTCGATAAAGGCACCCGAACGGCACCGACCATTGCCCGCTCAGATGAAAATTTGAAGAAAAAAAGATGTAACGCGTTCACTTAACGTCAACAAGAAGAGAGCAGTTCTGGAACGAACTACGCGACATCCACCCACCGCCTGGAAAGGAGAGCAGGTACAGGAAACTCTCATCCGATCACCCACAGATAATTCTACGAACCAACGGTTAGGAAAGATTACAAATCCAAAAGATAATGCGTCATCTGCACTGAGCGTCTACGCTGAAATTACTAACATACGAAGACTACTCATGCCTAATCGAAGATGAGCGGACGGAGACTTCAATTTTTGTGAAATGGATAATCTGTGCTAAAATGTGCAGACGAATGACAGGGCTTCACACACCACAATTGTCTGTAGCGGATGAGCTGCCACCTGTGTTAATTAAATGACTCGTAATGCCATAATTGTACTCTACTGGGGTCCTCGTACAAATCCTCAATGTTAAGAACTGAACACCATTTGAAGACTACCATAGGTAACTGTGGTGGTGTGTAGGATTTTCAGCATTGGGCAATCATAGGGACGTTTGCTTTTTAACGGGAGCGGTCCGATTGGGGACAGGTAACCTAACTTGAGCCTGCAGGAGTGGTCGGTCCACCAAGGTTGACGAGTATGGTTTTGTGAAAAACGACGTTGATGGTACATTCAGCAAGAAGGACCACCTTCCCATTCATCGCGATGTATAAGATCTTTTCCTCGATGTAGCATTTCCAACACATGGATTGGACGAAGGGTAGTATGAATGCCCTGCGCGGTTCCCAACAGGCTCACGAAAATGGCTTCCTTTTATGGCGATAACCAAGGACAGAGTTTATTTCGGGTATCAAAACCAAGAACGAGAAATGCATTGAAAGTTGGAAATCAAAAGACAATGTCGACATCTTCAATATGAAACTGGTTTCGTGTCGTTTGCGGCAGTCTTGACCATTGGTTTTCGCGTTATACACAGCCGTGTCTGGACAAAGGCGGCCTATCTATTTTTGCAACATTTGCGAACATGATTTTTAAATACATCAACCTTGTAAAGTTCAACGCTTTAAAAACCTGGTCACTATGTTCATAAATAAGTTTGGATGTCTTCAGTGTTAGTCACTGTATACACTGTTCACTTATGATTAATATCTTATATAATATATTTATATATATAATATATTAAGTAATATAATACTATTATACATATATAATATATATATATATTTATATATATTATATAAAGTATTTTGATAATATAGTATAATATTATATATTATATAATTAATATATAATATATTATAGTATAATTATATTCTTATATTCATATATATATATATTATCTGTCCCTATCTTTTATAGTGATATATATATATTATATTATATATAGTAATGTAGTATATTATATACATTATATTTTTATATATATATTATTATCTATATATAATATAATAAAAATATATATATATATTATAGTAGATATATAGTATATCTATATATATATAAAATATATATATAGTAAAATATATAATATATTATATATATAAATATATGAAGTGGAGGAGTTGGATGACAAACTTTTTTCTACTTCATTGTTGTTAGTTGTTGATAATTAAAGACTCTCTGTAGGTTTTAAAACTGTTTTGAATGAAGTTTATTAAATACGCATAATATCTTATCGCAGCTTCGGCTGGTTTGTCTAAGCTACATATTTCAAGTACACTAAATCATAACCATGGTTTTTACTGACACATTTGGGTCAAATGCATAATGCAATCTATACCTAGAGCAATATCTGTCGAAATCAGTGCAGTGAAGATGGCAGAGGTATTTGACATAATTATAAATATAGACAAATTATTTCTATTTAAATTATATTTTAATAAACAATCATTATTAACATATAAAGAGAATACGTTAAGTTTAAAAAGCATAGATAATTAAAAATTAAAAATCATATATGATTTATTTCAAAAAAGTATTAATGTTCACAAACCATTTCTGTAATATTTTCTGTAAGTAAAGAAGGTAAAACTGCTTCATGACAAATAAAAGAAACTTTAGTATTTAAACATTTAGAGAAATAGGTATATATATATATAGTATTAATAAAAATATATATAGATAAAATTATTATATATATAATATCATATCTATATGTATATATATATTATATATATATAGATTTATATTATAGTATATATATTATTATATAAGAATATATATATATATATATAATATATATATATAATTTAATAATATATATATTATAGTATATATTATTTACAGCTTTAATAACAGACATTCGTTGAAGAATGAAGACGAAATTATTCCTTTGAGTGATCTCACAGATGAAAAATCCTTCCACAAATTAGACCTTCGATTCTGCAGAGTAAAAAATGACTAACATTAATAATAATAAAATAAGAATATAGATATTCAATATAATAATAATAATATAATAATAATAATATAATAAATAATATAATAATAAATAATAATAGAAATAATAAAATGTCACGTACATGATCTAATAATATGTAGTTAGTTTGTGAAACTTGCTAATTATTATATATTATTTATTAATCTCACCCAGTACAAGAAAGAAAAAAAAGAAAAGAAATGAACTATAATTAATAATAATAATAATAAATAATAATAATAATGAATAAAAATAATAAAATAATAATAAATTAATAATAATAATAATAATAATAATAATAATATAAAGCAACGTAGCTACGCTCCGGCAGATCGCAAGAGTTTAGGCTTTCCTATGGGTGAGCAGAGCTCGCCAAATGTGTATTATGCGTCCTTGTTTTATTACCGCACTTTTTAGAGGGTCGAAAACTCGTCTAATAAAAAATTAATTTTGAAAGTATATGGAAATAAATCTTAATAGCTTAAATTTATAATTTAGTTGTGGAGCTCTCTCTCTCTCTCTCTCTCTCTCTCTCTCTTCTCTCTCTCTTCTTTCTATTCTCTCCATCTCGTCTCTTCTCCTCCTCTTCTTCCGCTCTCTCCTCTCTCTCCTCTCTCTCTCTCTCTCTTCTCTCTCTCTCTCGGCTTAAATTTTTAATTTTTTTGTGAAGTCTCTCTCTCTCTCTCTCCTCTCTTCTCTCTCTTCTCTCTCTCCCTCTCCTCTTCTCTCCGTCATTTCTCTCGCTCTCCTCTCCTCTCTCTATTCTCCCCTCTCTTCTCCCTCTCCTCTCTCTCTCCTCGCTCTCTCTCTCAGTCTCTCGTCTCTCTCTCGTAAAATACGTATGTAATGGTTATATTTTCTCATTGTTGTTTACATTTATTTTAACTACCGCACAAAAGTAGAAGAAATGGTATAAAAAAAAACGTTTAATATTAAAAGTAATAATATTATTATTATATTATTATTATATAATGTTGTTTTTGTTGTGGTTTCTGATATCCAGACCGTTCTTCTCTGTAAGAAAAACAGTTGAATAATTATCTATCTAAGACCAGAAATGGGCTAAGAGACTGTTACTTTCCAAATATGCTTGTTCAATAATAAACGCTCATGAAAGGAATAAATATAACTCCAAAGATAATAGTATGTAAAATTAATTAAAAAAGGTAGAATCAAATGGTTTGTTCGGATGTTGGCTCGTATAGATAAATATTTTAGAGTTCAGCTTTGTGTTAGTTCATTTGAGTGGTACAGTCTTGAGTCTTATTTAATTTCGTAAATTTTTGGAAAAGTGAGGTCGAATCTCGCGAGTTGAGGGACGTCTGGTTCTTATGAGGAATAATTATTTAAGAAAAGGACAGTGTCAAATATAAAACGCTTGGTAAATTGTTAACAAGATAGCTTGCAATGCTTATGTATAGATTTAGATAGATGAATGGTTGCAGTGCTGAATGATCATAATTATTTAAGTCATGGCAAACCTTTAGTAAAATAACTAAGCGTAGCTGAAATCAGCGTTAACATCCTCTCTTTCTAAAGGCATATTGCAAAGTGAAGTGAAATGAAAATGCTAGATAATTCCTGAATAAAAGAAAAGAGCAATTAGTATATACAGTAGAAGTTCCAATTTTTACAACTTGGAGTACCCGTGGTGTAGTGGTTAAAGTAACGAACATTATGTTATTTAGGGATAACAAGTTAAATCTCAGTTGGAAATTACTTGATAAATAGAAATATCAACGACCGTTCTAAGCTGCCGATTTGGATAGTAATAATAATAAGACAGGAAAAAGTGGCGTAGGTGACCGCTTGAAGTTGTCGATTTGGATAATAATATTAACATTGGGCGACAAAATTTGACTTTTTGTCGGTTAAATGAGTAAAAATGGGTGTTTCTTATGGAGTTTTGTGCGCTGATTCCGAATTTGTATACCATTTTGTTGTAACGGGCAGAGTGTTTTTGTAATCCGAAATTAAAAAATTAATATTGTTATAAAATGATAAGCTTTAGTTAATTTACTCATCAATATACTTCTGCAATTTAAAATGTAGATTTTGAAAATTTTCTATTGTAGTTTGCTTGAGGAACATCCCTTTTAAGTCCCCAACAATAGTCTGCAAGCATATTTGAATTCCAATTTCACTGATAACGTTTTTCGATAGTTTAAATATCTTTGTGGAATCGCTCACCATGCTCATCGCTTATAGCGCCTAGATTGCAGTTAGGAAAAAAGTCCAAATGTGAATGAAGAAAATGTATTTTTAGGGACATGTTATATGCTAGTTATGATAATTTCAAAGAGTTTGAAACTAGTTCTTCATAGTTATCGGCCTTGTGATTCCTTTGCAGTCTTTTCAGATCTCATGCAGATTTTTCTGTTTTGATTTCAGAGCAAGTCTCGAGATGGTCCTTCATTAGTTCTCTTTATTTGGGCCTACAAATATACCCTCTTAATTTTAGCCTCACTGATCCTAGGGAATTTCATTAACGTATGGGAACCCTGAACCACTTTTATTCATCGTTTTTACAAAATTTTCTATTAACTGAGTTTGATGTGCAAAGGAGAAAGATATACGAGTTCATTTCTGCTGTTAATGACATTTTTATTTCCAGGTATTAGGATTTCTTTTAGGCCATTGCTTCTTGACAAATGATTTTATCTTCACATCCTACTGATATAGGAAACAACAAAATTTAGTATATAATTTTGAAGACCTAACAAAAGTGCTATAAACTTTTAAATCGCCGTATATATTCCAAGAATGCTGTTCGTATGTATCGTATTTCTGATAACAAAATTTTCATTTTTGTCAGGTCTTTCATATGGGCTCCATAAATAGGAGTCGAAGGTTTTCAATATCATTATGAAGCACTGCTTTAAACTGAGCGAAGAATTATAAACAATCTCCTTTCCTTAGGATCATCATGACAGTCTCCTAATTCTCTCATTAATGAATCGACATCAGTACAATACACTAAATTGTTGTCTACTGAGAAAAAGTCGGAATTCTTCTTCGCGTCGCTAATAAGAGGAAATTGTAAAGCCCTTTCAAAGATATTTAATCTAAATGATAATAGTTCTGCCTGTTTCTTTTGACAATGATAGATCGCGAACCAGATCATTGAGTTCATGCTGATTAATTCTATTAGGTTCTGACATTCCATCATAATCAAAAGGTCTCCAAAGTCTTCATTTTCTGGACGTAATTGTAAATCTTCGTCGGAGTTTTCTGACAGGAGATTCAACATTTTCAGTGGCGTAGATAATAGCCTTATAGTCAGCGAAGGATATTTAATGGTCTTTCTCGGTCTTGGATTGTTATTCCAGCAATTTTTATAATGCAAAATAACAGTCCATTGTGTGATCCTTTGGTTCCCTCCATACCATAATTGCAAATGGCATATGCCTGGACTGTCCGTTAAGCCAACCAATAAGTAATGCTACACAAGACGCACAGAAAATAATGAGGTGCCCAAGCTAATTTTAAATAGTTAATATGTTTTTTTTTTTATTATTAAGGAGTAATATTCTCATTTAAATCTCAACGTTACCACCACTGAAGCGGCGCACGAAACATAGCATTAATGATAGCCGCGAAAACGTTAAACACCCAACTGATTGAACCGAACGTTG
>JABUQX010121164.1:0-41160 GCA_015478945.1 Trachelipus rathkii
TGAGAAGAGAATTGAACAAAGCATCGACAATTCACATAAGTTGTTCAGTTTTTATGTCGGAAAATTATATCTGCAACAAATTATGCATGTAACGGTAAATTGGTGAGTCCAGAGTTTACCGAGAGTGAAATCGTAACTAGAACCGACAGACTAACCGTGAAGTAATACATTGGAATCATGAGCCTAATGACTAAACTATTTCGCTCTTTCAAAACTTCTGTCCAAAAAACCCCACTTCTAGAGCATCGTTCGGAAACAGAGAAATCTTAGACACTGAATTTCCTTCATTTCTTTTCTTTGCATTACCTTTCAACTTGCCTTTATTATATATATAATTGAAATATTAAATAGTATATATATATTATACTATATATTATATATCATATATATTAATATAATATATCATTATATATATATTTAAATATATATAAGTATTAAATTATTATATTATTAGATATTATAATATAATTTAATATTAATAAATATATTATATATATAAATATTAATTGATATATATATATATAATATTATATATATTCATACTATATGTTATATTGTGTGTCACAGACATAACGCTGATTTTATTTTAAGGGAAACCATCTACGGGGGGGGACTTAGTCATAGCTAATAAAGATATAATGTTTATATTTATATAAAGTTAATATATAGTTATATTATATTATATATTAATTATTTATATATTCATATATAATATAATATAATATTATATATATATATATTATTATATAATATATATTAAATATATTAATATTTATAATATATTAATAATAATAAATATATAATATATAATAATAATATATTATTATATATATAATATATATAGATATTAATATATATATAGAATTAATTAAATATATTATATATAAGATATATATATATATAATATTTCAATATATTTATAAAATTCTATATATATACCCTATAGAGGGTACCCCATGATTATTAATTCCCACCTTTGCTCGGATAAGCCTGAGCAATGCCTCTATTTCCACAAAAGCTTAATTTAAAAAATTAAAAATTAAATTAATATTTAAAGTAACTCATAACTAATAAGCTCTCAATTAAAAAATACTATTAAAGCTTAGCCCCCCCCTATTAAGCTTGGAAGCTGGGCGTACGTGACATAATACTTAATACTTATATATAATTATATTGTATACAATTTTTAATTATAATACTATTATAAAATCTTAAATATAAAAATATAAATATAATAGAATATTAGCTTTCTGAACTCTTTATTTAAAAAGTAATCTCAGCTTACGTGTCTTAAAAATTTTCAACTCTAATTTATACCCTATTAGCTTAATACTTAAATAAGAATAATCAAGTATATAATGTGTGCAGAGATAAGTGTTAAGTTTTCACAGTAAATGTGTATAACTGTATATAAATAATAAATTATATTAATTGGTTAATATTTTTCTGATTTAATTAAAAACCACCTTGAATTAGGTGTTGTATTATCATAAATATTCAAATAACAGTAGTTATAAATGTAAATACAGTCATAGAGTAGTAGTAGATATTTTGATAGCATATGACTTGAAAAATCTCGCCGTTGCACACATTCTATTAAAATTTTTTATCATAGCGTGTTTGATATGTTCGGTTTTCTCTGATGAAAACTAAATATTTATGGACAACTAAAGTAATGTATAATTACCATTTTATTGTCTTTTTATAAGTTATTAATTTTATTTTATTAATCATATCATTTTCATATTTATTATTTAAATATTATATAAGTAAATTATTATTTATTTTTGTTACACATCCATAATTAAACAATTTGTTATGATTAGAATATGCTGTTGTTAAGCGTGTGTTCCACCTAACAGAACTATATTATTTCGACAAAATACTTTATATTAAATTAACATGGAACATGTAATATAAGGTAACAAATAAAACAGCGGGGTTCACGTACTGGTATTATTTAAAATATGTTTAATAACGATGGCTTTGAAGCCAATAATAACAATAAATGATAACTCAAATATCATCATCACCTGTCCCTTGGTGTTGACACTGCTTTAGCACGCATACAATAGAGATGAGTTATTGAAAGTTAGATACCTATATTCACGGACATATTGCTAGTTAGTTGTCTTCCATACAATAACTTTCAATATCTCTATTTATGTTATTTATTTCGCTTGACATTTAGAGTACATGGACTGTAGCCATCTTGGTTTATTTTGTTAAGGAAAATTAGTTTTAGGATGGTTTTTACTACGTGTTATTATCAAATAAATAAGCCACAGGATTTATTAAAATTGATATAAACCTCATGTATTGTATTTTAATTAATTTAAATATATCTTTGAAATAAAAAATTAAATTAATAATCTATATATTTTTTATAAGTTAACAATATTTTGGTAATTAATTTAGTCCTATGTAGTTATAATGGGAGATTAAAGAATACTTAGTGAACGACTTCCACACATTCTGAGTTACGTTAACTTTGATAGTAAGTTAGTTTATCATTTTATTTAATTGTATTAAACTTAGTTTGTGTAGTACATGATTCATTTCAAGTGAGCGTTGGAACTTCACTTTCGGAATAACTTAGGCCAGCGACAAATCTACTCAAAGGAAGAGCAGAGTGATCTCCTATAACTGTTCCTTCTAGAAGCTGTTAGTCTGAACTACTCTTAGGAAAGGGTCTAACTTTTTCAGTGGACGTCAAACTTGTCGAGTACCGACTTTCGACAACCCAATCTTTGGTTCAAGGTACCTGAAGGTTGGTTCCCTGAGACGGTAGTCACCGCGGCCAGCTGAATTAGCTATTCCCTCCCAGCTTACATTGGTTAGTAGCGATTAGTCCGTCCGCGTCATAACCCTTGGTTACGGTACCGAGTTGACAACCCAATCTTTCTGGTTCACTGAGATAACCACCGAAGGTTGGTTCCTTTTGAGACGGTTGGTACCGTCGCCTTAGCTTGAATTAGCTATTCCCGCCCGTCCCAAACTTGGGTTGGTACGAGTTGACAACCCAATTTTGGTTTATTTGGGTACCGAAAGGTTGGTTCCCTTTGAGACGGTTCGACCATAGTATAAACCGTTGGTTTCGGTATGCCGCTCGCCTAGGCTTTAAATTAGCTATTCCTCCGTCAAACTTTGGTTAGCGGTACCGAAGCTGGTTGAACCCAATACTCTGGGTTGGTGTTACCGTCCTTAGCTCTAACGAACTTACTCCCCACCTGTTCGGTTAGGTACCAGAGCAGGATACAGTAGTTACTAGGAATGTACCTGTTCTGACCCTTGTATCCCCGGTAGTTGTATTACGGCTCCAAGTTGTGTAGTCAACTTGCCCCCTTTTAGTGATATTGTTTTTTTCATCCCCATTATATGTAAATCTATGAACCTAATGAACGCTTTACTCCGAAGTTGTATTTACGCTACCATTGTTGTGCATTTATAAACGGAGTTATTTTATTATTAATTTGTCTCTTTTTATGACTGCCACCCTTTAATTGTATCATTACAGGTAGAACTTTACATTATGAGCTATGTGCTGAGATTTAAACTTTACAAGTAATGCACTAAATACGTATATACTAATATTGACTAATACTATATATTATATACGTATATATAACTATATACTATAGTATATATAATAATAGCTATACTATATATATATATATTATATATATATATATAATTATATAGTATATTATAATATATATATATTTATCATATGATATATATATTATATACTAATATGTATAATTTTATATATATTTAATATTTTCACGTTTGGCTCTGTGGGTTAAGGAGAGCTTTTTGGCTCACCTTAAGAACAGGTTCGCCTCTCAGTATGGGGTTTTTCGAGTTCTAGTTTCGGGAACTGTGAGTACGGACATCAAAAATTTCGTCTGCCGTAGTAGGGTTTCATTCAATATTTACGGTATTGCAGTTCTTACAGCATCGTGTATGGTTGTATTATACTTACTCCAATTACACCACACATCAAACCATAAGCCCAACACCATACAGACAGAACAGTCTATTCACAAAACAATCACTCTTCATCATCTGTGTCTCGCGGGATGAGACACCCACGCTTTACTGGTGGCAAGCGATTCCGACTACGTTCCGCGTGAAAGCAGGGCTGCTATGAGCCTAAATATTCGCTGCACATTTCCACTTGGTTCAGAATCCATACAAAAATTTTGATTCTAAATTTGTTATTAGGATTAAGAGCCTGCTATGTCGGTAATAATAAATACATATATATATAATACATAATCTACGTATATACTAGATATATATATCATATTATATAATATAGTATATATAATATCATATATATTATATATATATATATCATTATATAGTATTTATATATAGATATATATATATACTATATTATATATATATATTTATATAAAGTGTATGTAAAGGCAGCTTGTTTACCTTTGATCCACTGTTAATTTTTAACGTATTTTGCAAAAAATATTTGATACCACCAGCTTCCTTATTTCAAATTCGCTTTCGCTCTAACAAACACAATTCTCTCTCTCTCTTCTCTCTCTCTCTCTCTCTCTCTCTCTCTCTCTCTTTCTCTCCTTTCTCTCTCTCTCTCTCCTTCTCTCTCTCTCTCTTTTCACTTTCTCTTTCTTTTTTTTCTTTTCTCGTCTCTCTCTCTCTCTCTTCTGCTTCTACTCTCTCTCTCTTCTCTCTCTCTCTTCTCTCTCTCTCTCTCTCTCTCTCACTCTCTCTCTCTCTCTACTGAAGAGCAATATGATGTTTGCAATTGGAAAAGGATTCGAGGAATTAGAATTTTTAATGGACGTTAATCTAACCGAAATAAAATAAAATATAAATATGAAAATAATGCCAAATAATAAGTTTAAGAGAAAGAAAATATAAAATCTTTTTTCTACTATTTTTTCTTTTTCCTCAACATTTAATAATATTTGTTTAATAATATATTAATATTATTATAATATAAAAAAATATATATAATAATATTTTATATTCAAATGATAATCTTATAATACTACCACTTGCACATGCACATGCACATGCACATGCACATGCACATGCACATGCACATGCACACACTCGCACACACACAAATTCGCAGACACAAACACAGACAACACAGACACAGACATAGACATAGACATAGACATAGACATAGACATAGACATAGACATAGACATAGACATAGACATAGACATAGACACAGACACAGACACAGAAATAGACATAGACATAGACATAGACATAGACATAGACATAGACACAGACACACAGACACACAAACAGACACTGACATACGCACACAGACACACACCCCTGCATTAACATCTACACACACCAGCACACAAACATTTACATACACCTACACACCATTACACACACACACGCCTACGCACATGCACACCGGTTGAGGACCAGTGGTTAACTCCAATTTGCAATCTAAAAGTGCTTTTAGGTAGGATCACCTCCAAAATATGATGGCGACAGGCAAAATATAACAGGTCTTTTCCTAATGCTTTCTTCAGCAGAGTACCGGCTTCCTTACCATGAACCGTGTTTGACGGTGTAGTGTCGAAACACATTGCTATTATATTTTCCGCTAGCCCCCAGTATTTTAAACTTTCAGCTACAGCTTTTGACTGGGAATATCCTGTACTATTCTCTAAAGCTGGTACCCCTAAAAGCTGCTCATCTTCTCCATTGCTCCCAAGAAACCAATCACTTTCTTCTACATTTCTTCTTTGTGCAAACTTTGTGCCTTCTCCCATGATTAAATCTTATTCTAATGAATGGTTTGAAATCTTAATTTTTATTTTATCTTGCTCTTTATTTGATGCATATGGAGAGTGATAAGCGAGGGCTGAAACTCAGAATTATTTCTTCAGTGCTAACATCTAACGCCTCAGCTGTTTTGCAGCAACATGGATAGTTTTTCAGTCACAACTTGAGTTAAACTGCGTTGTCTTTTTCTTCTGGTGACAGAAGCACATGCCTCAACATCAGCTTGGTTTCCTGATTCCTGAAGATCTTCACTGTCCAAAACAGGAGAGTATAATGTATCCATCGGTTCTTCTTCTGATAGTTCTGAATCAGAGCTCGAATAAAGCTCTACTTGTTCTTCATCTTTGGAAGAGATGAGAAAAAAAAATTAGTATTAAATGAGATAATATTTTTTCGTTCATTCTGTGAAAGAGAGTTAAACTTCGTCACAGACAAAAGAAAGAGTATTTGAGTAATAATAATAATGAAAAATTATTTAAAAATTAAAAAAAAAATAATTACGTTTTCTTGGGTTTGCTGTAGTAGATTGTTCTTTTCTCTTAGCCTCTTCCAATCTGGCTTTTCTGTCAGCTTTCCTTTCTTCAAGCCTTGCCAACTTTAAATCAACACCAGCCATGCAGCCTGGACGTCCTTTCTGTCGTTGTAATTCGAGAAATTGAATATCTTCTGTTTTAGTCATTTGTGATACAGCATCTGCAGCAGCAATGTCAAATAGATCTTCTAGCTTAGATTTAAATGCAAGTTCACGTTCTTCTTGAATTTTGGATTACTGTGAAGAGCTCTTTTATATATTTGACCATTCTTTATACAAATTTTCCACTTTATTGATGGCATGTTTAGGCATTTGAGTTGTATTTTAGCTTTCGCCCAGAATAATGTGACCTCTCTTAAGGCTATGTTCGCAGCTTCTCTGAAGTTCAAACCAACTTGACCAAAAACCTTAAATATCTAACTTTCAAAAACTTGCCATTTGATGGAAGTTACTTCCTGTTATTTGATTGAGAAGGATATCCTCCAACTAAATAAATTTTGGTTTGGTCACGAACATGAACACGAACACGAACATCGGTTGAAGTGGACGGGGACGCCATACCTATAAAAAAAATTTAAAAAATATTCATAAAATACAAATTAAAAAATCTGTTGGCAAATTATAAACTGGGTACAATCTTAAGAACACTGCAACATTATTTCATACACTTTCGGATTGAAATTTTTGTAATAATAATTAAAAAGGGAAAAACAACAAACAAACAGAAACAGACAAAAACCAGCCTACATGACTTGAAATAGACCTGACATTTCAGGTATATCTGGTGAACTATATACCTAGAGCAAAAAGTAGGTGCTTCACTTTAAAGCTAATGTTATCAGCTTTAAAATGAGCCCTTCTTTTTCTTCCTCCCTATTACAGTTGTACCAGCATAACGCCTGAAAATCGTGCAAATTTTTTTCAACAAGATGACAATTTTCTTAACCGAAGCTGATAACTTTACGTGGATCCTTTATTTAATGTGCACACTTTGGGCCAATGGCCCGATAGAAAAGTCTAAACCCATTTTTGTTTTACTTATATAATATTTTGGACCGGTCTAATATAACTATATATATATATATATATAATAATATAAATATAGTATATTATATACTATCCATATATATATATATATTAGCTAAGATATATATATATAGTAGTATTTATATATACCTATTATATATATATGTATTATAGTATATATATATTAAATATATATATAATATATAGTATAATAATTAACAAATACTATTACATAAATATATATAAATATATATATATAAATATAATATATCTTATATATATTATTAAATAATATACTTATATATAGTATATTAAGTATATATATATATATAAGATATATATATATTAATATATATATATATATTATATATATTATATATATATTATAAATATATATATATATATATACAAGCATGAAGAGGACGACCAAACATGACACGAAAGACATGAGGTATAAAAAAATTTATTACGACGTTTCGAGCCTTTCTTGCTAATCTTTACGTATCTACAATTAAAACACAATAAATACAATTAGAAATTAAGAAAACAAAAATTAAAATTAAAGCAAAAAGTAACAAATAAAAGTAAAAATAAAGATAAAAATAAAAATAAATGGAAAGAAATAAATTATATTTTTAAATTGAAGACTTAGCGGAATTAAAATTTTAAAATCATAGCATGTACAAGCACAAAATTTAAATGAAAATCAAATACGAACAGCACTAAATAGAACGAGACATACCTAATATTTTAGAGGTTAGAATTGTACTAACAAGAGAGCGGAGTTTAGAGAATAAAAGAAAGCGAAATAAAGGTTAGTTGGTCGAAAAATTGAGGCAGAATAGCCTATATCATACCCTACTGTTGTGAATGGGAGAGATAAGAGAGAGCAGGGAGGAGGAGGAGGAGGAGGAGAAGCCATTGGAAGGGAGGAAAAGTTAAGAGAGAGAGAGAGAGAGAGGGAGAGAGAGAGAGAGTTGTGAAAGGAGTAGGGGAGTAGAGGAGTGAGCAGCATTTAAAAAAGGGCTTAATTGTTTGATAAAAAGGGACTCGAGTATTTTCCGGTCAGTGTCATCAGGATTTGAGCAGAGGATCTGAAAGTCCAGGAAGCGGAGAGAATGGTTGGAACTATGGGAGTTTCTGTAAATTCTTCGGTCAATTCCATCCACATTTAATTATCTAAAGGGAATTTATTATTATTATTATTATTTATATTATTATTATTATTATTAAGTTTTTATTATATTATATTATTATTATTATTATTATTATTATTATTATATTATTATTATTATTATTATTATTATTATTATTATTATTATTATTATTATTATTATTATTATTATTATTATTATTATTATTATTATTATTAGTATTATGCATATTATTGGTGATCATTAACTTTAGTCTGAATTTGTCAAACTAGTGAAGAAGTTGATGTATTATTATTATTATTATTATTATTTTTTATTATTATTATTTATTATGATTATATTATTATTATTAGTATTATTGATTATTATCATATATATATTACTTATTATTATCGGGAGTTCAGAACTGCTCCGAAATCCTCATTCACTTTCCAAAGGATATTAATGAACACTTTATTGTTTTGTCTTTGTAACCTATTTCAGTGCATTGTTGGCGTGAATTTTAGAATTGCCCAAAAAGCCGAAATTGCTAACAACTTATGTAAAGGACCGAAAATCTATTTGCAGACCCCTTTAAACAGTTGATAACATATTATTATAACTAGATATATATAAATATATATATATATTTATATATAGATAATATATACTATAATATATATATATATAATATATATAAATATTATATATATATTATACATATACATATTATAACTATAATATAATTATAGTATATAGATATATTATTTGTGATACAGAAAAACAAAATGACGGGAATAGTTAAGTATAATAGAGAAAACAATTTCAGGAAGTTAGGCAAGATAATACTAGGATAGCTGTCGGAACGAAGAGAAGGTTAATGCAAGAGAATCTCGGGTATGGATTATTATGAGTGAATGAGTTAGTGTATATAAGTTAAAATGTTAGAATAGTAATCAATGACCATAGGGTAAGCAAGCAAGCCGGAGGGGTAGGGGTTGAGTAGATTGTAAAACGCCCGTTATTAACCTACAAAATAGGATAGTAGGTAAACATTAAAATATACCTTGACCCATATGGGGTTCCCGTACCTGCCATATAAAGCTCCTTATAGACACATATAAGTGGCCTAAGTCAGAACACTCATACACCGCTCCTTCTTATAGCCAGACATTAACCCATAAGTAGGTTAAAGGGTAGGAGCCTCTTACCCCACACATATAGTCGAACGTATTAATCCACCACATCAAGCAAATAAAGCACCGGTGCTATAGTGATATTATAGACTAAATCAACGTTGGAATTCATGTATTAAAAGCTCATTAGTAACTTTAAGTGACACTGACTGATTAAAAAGGAAACTACTCGCATGGAATATTTGGGGTGGTATATTGAAACTCAATATATAACCTCGATGAGATGACATAGTGGAGGGTGTAAGATATACCTGATAAACTAACTATATCTCCCTCAACTGGTAGTACCAGAATAGAGACCCCCAGCGATTCCTACATAAAACTAAAAAGCCATAGGATATCAGCTCAAATAACCCCTGTCTGAATTATATCACTACAAGCACTTAAACAATAATCAGACATAAGCTGATCACTCACAGGAGGAGTTATGAAGAGGAATACACTATAAATCGAGGTTATGCTACCACAGGACAGAACAATTTCAACTTATGGGTTAACTTCCCACGGGGACGATGCCCCCAACCCTTTTATTACGCCAGGATGCACCTGGTAATTACATGCCTAACCAACCACACACACTTTAACCCGGTGAAGGTAAATATTAGGCTAACAGGTATATAATATTACCCTTATATGCCTCCCACAATCTAATTTTTTGTATATACTATATAATATTCCCTATACTATTTATCACTAACTAACTCTAATTTTAACTAACCGTAACGTTTTACTCACAACGATTCTCCCGAAAAATGTTGAAAATATTTGGCAAACATTGAAAAAACTATTAAAGATAAACATGGAAATGAATGATCTATAGTATCCAGGACTTCTAGGTCACTATCTATATTGAAGGAGATAGCTATAAATGCTTACTATTAAGGCCCACCTCAACTGAAAAAGTGATACAAATATAGATCACTTTCGCTAAAGTCATGCATATATCAATCACGACCAAAATAGTGAAGCAGGATAATACCTTCTCCGTGATGAATATATAATAAGCTCTATGCATGAAGAAGTTTCACCAGACTAGCAGATTTTCTCGCGTCTACACACTCTGATGTAAAGAACTAATTACCTACAACCGGAATGGAGATGAGAGGCGGCAAAACCTATCATTCTCGATAGCTACTGGTTAGACTTCTTAGAAGTAAGAAGAGAGGAGAGACTCGATTACTCATCTTACTAGATTTTGCTTAAGAGTTGTAAAGACCGGTGAATTACGAAAGTATTCTAAATGATGCCGACCTTCACTGTAATTATTGGTGTATAATATGAATAAAGCGATTAGTTTCAACTCTAATAGGCAGACAAGATACTAGTGGGCATCATAAGAAACAGTACAATAACCTTTCAAAGATGTTAATAAAGAAGATGTAATGGTGAGAGAGTTACTGAATATATGAAGAATAAGATCACTATTTATTAGTAAATGGTAATTTCATATACAGAGATATATAAACCATATAATGAATTATGATAGAAAGAATTAATATTATATCTCATAAATTTCAAAATTGGAGTACTCTAATTATAAAATATTAATAGATGAGATATAAGATAGACCCAATGAAATTTCGTCTAGACCACTATAGTAGGTATATATTGGCTCATAATAGAGGATAATTCAGGAGAAGAGAGACAGTAAGGGTTGAAGGTAATTTAATTCATTACCGTACAATAGATGAGCCAAATTTATAAAGCCAAGGTATGAGGAGAGGGAGCAGGAGGAGGCGAGAATCCAATATACCAACTCACTCAAAGTGAAGAGAGATGTAGGGTAAGATCCAAGTCAACACTTATTCAAAAAGAAAATAGAGAAGTAGTAACACGACATAGTAAGGAATATCCTGTATATAAAACACCGATATTAAGGCACTTTAAGGAAAATGTCGCCCAGGAGCTATAAATGAGACATTCTATATATGCTTCTTTTGATGAGACGGTATATTGGGACAATCGTCCCAAGCATGCCGCTGAGAATTGCTATATACGTTACTGACCGAGAAATGATAATACAATGGTATTTATACATTATACCACTAATCTGTAATAGGGTATATATATATACTAGGTCGCATATCCTAAGTGATATAGTAGAGTTTAAAGCACCAGCCGTGGAGACCGTATCCAGATAACCCTGTAGTGTTCACTCTCATATATCAATAAGCCTAAAAATTAGATATGTGATATTAAAGAATTAAGAGCGAGGAACACCGTAATAGATTACTTACAATCCTAAACGACTAGGAAGCGATAGGTCACCAGGACCTTACCCAAGAAAAAGGGAGTGAGTACAAGCCCCCGTGAATGAAGGCAAGGACTCACGAGCGAGTAATGTGATAGAATGGCTGTGAGAGCCAGTCAAACAATCAGAGTTGTGAACATTGAGTAATGTGGAAATTTTGTTAGTAAATATCTATCTTGTATGAAGATAAGAACTTTCATCATTAAACAGGGCATGATAGGACAATGAATATTTAGTAATTACAATGGTTGAAGAGGAAGGAGAATAAGATATATATATAATATTATATATAATATAATACATATATATATCAAGTTATAATTATTATCGTATCGTACTAGTATTATACACGAATAAAGAAAAGATAGATAGAAGATATGTAATGGGTAAATCAACCACGAAATAGAAAAATAAATGAGAACAGATAAAAAGAATAATTAAGTTATCAGTATATATACGCAGCAATCTATTTATGATAGTCATAGTAACTAATGACTATACTATTAATATACACATAAATAAATCTCCCCTGATTCTTGTACTCCTAGATCTATATAGTGAATAATAATAAATAATAATAATTCAATAATAATAATAATAATAATAAGATAATATAAATAAGGTAGTAACAAACATTTTCAAAAGATCCATAAAATTTTTACATAGGATAATTTAGACACCGAATAAAATAATCAGAAACAAATATACTTAAGCAATAATTAATTAAAGTTGATATATCAACACAAAACACCTCAGTATACAATCCCGAAGACATGAGTCTGAATTCAACAATAATATGTGAATAATAAAAAATGATAATAATAAGTGAATAGACAAAAAATCTATTGCCTAAAAAAAGATAATTACACTCTATACCTGAAATAAATAAAGAATAATAATAATCGATATAATAATAATTAATTTTAATAATATAATAGAAATATATAAGTAGAATTTTTAATGAAGTAATTGTATAATAAAGAATATTAATAAAATCAATGAATAATATATTATTATTTATTATTCATTATTATTTATATTATTATTCATTGATTATATTATTTATTATTATTATTATTGTTTAATATATCTACTTATTATTTATTATCATTAATGATCACTTAAATTATTAGTGTTATTGAATTATTATAATAATAATAATAATAATATCAATAATTACATATAATATAATGTTAATAATAATAATAATAATAATAATAAGGAATGAAGTAATCGGAAATTAAACAAAGTCTTTATGAATATATAAACTATTATACCTTCGTATTTAAAAAAGCTATGAATAATTACAAAAAATAAAAAAGTAAAATCAAATTAATATAACTCTCATAATCCTATACATTATCATCTAAAATAATAATAGTTAGTGTATTTAGGATGGAACTAAAATAGATTTTGGCGATATTCTTTTGGAATAATAATAATAATAATAAAATAATAATAATAATATAATAATAATAATATAATAAATAATAATAATAATAATAATAATAATAATATAATAATAAAATAATAATCAATAATAATAATAATAATAATATAACCAGTAATAATAACAATAATAGGAAATTAAAAATTTCTAAATATAAATAAAATTATAATAATAATAATAATATAATTTTTATAAAGAGTTAATAATAATTACTTAAATCAATATAATCAATATAATTAATTCCCATAAAATTAAATAATAATATATTTAATAATGTAATCATTTGCAATCTAAAATAAATAATAATAATATTCATGTTGTTTTTCTCATCAACAATGATGCATAAATTGAATGAGAATATAGTAGAAATAAATAAGATAAGTGATTTAGCAACTAATTCACAATCTTTGAGAGCCAGCAGATCACTCTACTTCTCGAATTTCTTATCATTGATCTTTCTATTCTGTTATATAATAAGAAGATGTAAGTTCCTTTCCAGCGATGTAAATAGATTAGAGTTAATATGCTCTCTGAAGATAACTTTTAAAGCTATTTATCAGATTAAATATAAAGAAAGAAACTCTACTCTACAGATCCAATTATAGGACGACTATTTTAGTTATTTTAATATGAGTGATAAACGAGCTTGCCTGACACTGAGCTCCGCGTTAATAATGTAACCATATAAATAATAGTTAAAACCAAATGCAAAGACTTTGAAACGCTCAAAGAAAACTGTTCTAACTAGGCCATATGCCTTTGTAAGAGAAACCCTGTCAAATTTCCGCGCTTAATAAAGATCTACCCGCCGCCACTATGCTGCGGAGAAGCTATTCATTATTTTCTACTAAATAGAGGATCTCTATACGTCATACTTGCCTAGCTAAAAAGCTGACACGCATAATACCTATACGGAAACAGCATTACTACTTAATATTTTCGTAGGTAGATATATAGCCGTCCCTTATATAGCCATATAGTATTAGTTATAAATATAACGTATACGCACACTATTAGCTACGATAGTTTATAGATATATATCTTATATATAATATATAGCAATCTTATTCCCATAGGCGTTTCTCACGATATATATACTATATAGTATATACTATACATATAGTGTTTTATAATTATTATAATAAATATAATATAATATTATAATTATTATAATATATATTGATATATATATACTATAAATATATATAATATATATATATACCTATATATATTAAGTTATATAATAATAGTATCATTAGAGCACAGCGTCTCCTTTTTCTCTGACAGACAGGTGTTTGATGTTATACCTGACACATCCCGTCTCCTATAGGAAGGTCCGATTTCATGCAGTTATAGGACAAAATTCGCAGAATTCTTCGTACCGCGATAGCGTTATGAAATCTCACATCAGTTTACAAGCTCAGGAACGAATCAATACTCCATACTGTAAATATACTTATTATACACGCGAGCAGGCAATAGATCTTGTATTTTTTAAAAAAAATTACTCTATTAAACATTAGGAAACCATTTTGTTTCAGCTACTATCATGTAAAATTTTATAATAAACTGTACGCGTTGTATTACGCAAGTGAAGTTAATCATCCAATGTATTAAAGGAAGAGGCTCACACAAATAGTATGGGCAAGCAGCATTAGGAAAATCGCGACTACCACCTATAGTGTGACCCTTCCGGAACCCACCCCTGACTTCACTGCTATACGCATTGTCGCTGTTCCCTCTAGAGTAATAGATATAATAATATAGGGGCTCCAGTAACCCTAAGATTACCTCAAGCACATTCATACCCTATCAGCTATAGTATATTATAAATAGAAAATTTGAGGGCCCAATCCGTAAGATATTAGTTAAAATTATATTTGATCTATAGAGATAAGCTATAATGTAACCTAAGGTAATGTATATATATATAATTATAGTGAGATGATGGCTGTATAGATTTGACCCTTCAGGTTCTTTTATATAATTGATATACTGGTTGTAGACTTCCCTATAATATTTAATAAATTTATTTAATTAGCACAGGGATATATAATAGAATTAGAATGATTAAAGCAATTTGGGTCTCTCAATGCCCCTCTTTGATTTCCAAATCCACCGAATTTGAAAAAGACGAGAATATCTAAAGGCATTAATCCGACCACTATGAAACCAATCAAAAATGAAATATTTTCTGGAAAATCCATCTCTCAATTTCCTTATACGAGTTTCACAGGTGAGTTTATTAATATAGATACGCCGAGAACAATTAAGCAATCTTAAAAGCCATACCTACGCTGATAGTACGTCTGAGTCAGTAAACTATATCAATATTAGTATATATACGCCTAATAAGTTGAGATAGATAAACTACATATACTATATCCTCAGTACATCAATTTGTAACGTGTAACAAATATTTATATTTGAATATTAAATATATAGTTGTCGGCATAGGAAGGAGCACACTAAGAAGCAGCTTTCAGAATAATTAGTTACAAACTACAAATAAAATAAATAGGGGAGTTAAGGCACCAGAACGAATTATATAAATATGAGACCACCATGAGTATAATACTATAAGTAAACTAAGTTTATCTGCTAATAATTAAGGCCATTCTTATGAGCTATCAAAGTATAGGGTCTCTATCTAGTAAAGATCAGAGCTATAATGGTACTTAGACGTATATATATTATATATATACAAAGAAATATAAAATGAAAATTAAAATTAGTTCATAATAAGAAGATGCAGAAAACTGATCTTCTATAAGGAAAATGGCCTACATAGTGATCATATATAGTCATATATTGCCCATTATAGTAAAAGTAGTGCAAGATGCCTTATAGTGCCAGATACCGTACTTTTGGGGAATATGACACTCCTCAATTAGTTTCCGAAGCAAGTGTCTCCTTAATTTATCACTCTTCGCTTCGTTTCCAATGTTTCATATCATTATATGGTCTAGATTCCTCCACAAGTGTTGTGAGGTTTTACTATGGATTTTTTTTTTCTGTAATCTTCAATATCCGAAATCTTGTAGAAAATTGTGATTCACGCTAGAGCCTTATAACCGATGAGCCATATATACCTATACGGTAAGGTAATTTTTTTACTATAGTTTAATATCAAATACTAAATAATTACGTTCATATATAACCATAAGTACTTACAGGACATCGATGATTTCACCGATTCCGCATTTTCTACGCGTACTGAAAAAAATATATATGATAATTAGGTATATCAATTCAAAGCAGTATTAGGAATTAACATCACCCTCAATTATTGCTTCCCTCAGTATTGCTGGTTAGTGTGGCATAAAAAAGGTATATATAGAGTAATATAGTTTAATACCGAAACCTAAAGTAGGTAGTATTTGTTATGGATATTACAGGTACTACTCAACTCCCTAATAGGCTAGTTCAGGTATATAAACTATCGTATTCCTATCTGCCTTTATCTAATTCAGACGATGAATATATATTATACACTCCCTAAGTGGATATATATATATATATATATATTAGTATGATAGTTAAATATATACTAACATATATATATATATATATAAATATATATTAGGTATTATTATTCGTCTTGATAGATTTCACTGTGTGATAGTAATTACATACACGTCACTTATGGTATATGATAGAGTAGATAAGGTGTGACGCAAAAACGTTGATGGCATATTTTAGGACTAGGATAAGGGCCTATACTTAGGTGTCCCACTAGCGAGATATAGTACTTTAAATGTTATAGTATAAATATATTTATGATCATATAAGAATATGCTCAAGTATATTTTATGCTATACCGCACTATGTATATATATATATAATTAATATAACATAACTAATAATCTTTTTCTAACACTTATATCCTATATATATTAGGACCTGTTTAGCCACAAGTCTATCTAGATACGAATATACAATATATACTGTATACTTATTTGATCATACTATCTGATATATGGCATATGATTCTATTTTTATATCGTGATAATATAACCGAACTATAATCTTCGAAAATTTATTGAGGAATGATTGCTCTGACTGCTTATCATGGAGTAAATATAATATAATGCTGTAGTAATAATAAATTTATATCAAAGTGTGTAAGCTTCCTTTATCTAATCAAGTATCCTTTTTTGTAACCTGGCGATATTCAAAATAGAAGACATAATATAATTGTATAATTTAATGCCATGATCCGAGTACCTAAATATGATAAGAAAACAAGGAAGGATGATTTTCGTATCCTATATACCTCCTACAAATGTAAATGAGACACAGAGATATAATTATATTACTGGTTTCTCTCTTATATTTTCGGCATATTACCTCATATAAAGACTTATTATTAGCTCAGCTATTATATTATATATAATATATATAGGTATTAGACACAACTATCTATTTGTTATGAATTACTAGTAATAAAGGTAAAAGTATATGTCCCTATTTCCTTGGTAAACGTATAAAAAAACTAACAACAAGCTTCGACAACTTTAAAAGAGAAACTAGTGGTTGAGCCTGGTGGTGCTGCCACAACTAACTTTCCCTGATTACAGCAAAGAATTCTTCGTGAATACAGATAATACTTATAGCCCAAGTAATTATAGGATAAATAAGAGGAGTATGGTGTTAATCAAACTGACAGATTGAATGGGAAAGAGTAGAATAGCCCCTTAACTATTCGTGTTAGTCCCGGACACTCATATGATAGGCATATAATGATATATTATATATAAATATACTATATATATATATATATAAGTGATATTAAACTAATTGATACTAGAGGAGAAGAGGAGAGATATAATTGATATATTTACTGTTAAAGGTAGTCTGTCTTAAAAATTTAATTGATGTGTGAGTATAACATGCTATTCGAAAGATTTAAATATTATAATGAAAGACACCCATCTTTTTCTGAGTCTCCGCTATTGTTGAAGATATAATAGAAAAGTGTTACACAGACTAATCCTAAAATCTCTTAATCCCCCCAAAAATTGTATTGTTTCAAGGAATGACATCATAATGTATTAAAATTAGATTATGATGGCGTCATAGATGAATTTTTCTCTTCAATGCTCTCTCGTGTCTTCAATGACCTACTTAAAGGAGTAGATAATATTGTAATAATAAAAATAGTAAAATATAATATAAAAAGTAAATAAAATTATAAAATGTTATCTAAGCCACAGACTTAATTAATATCTAGAGTTAGATAATATTAATCATGGATAACAATCTAAACGTATTCTATACTATATGCAGTCATAATAAGAAATAGCCGAACATAGAAAAGTCTAAATGAATATAATGCAGAAAACAACAGTAAAATAGTAAATTATACCATCAAATCGAATTACAGATTTCGCTATTATGTATGTCAGTATAATAGTAATAAAAATTTGTGATACATTCAAATATAAAAGTAACTATAAAAGAGTATAATGATTAACCTACTTGAAGTCGATGGAATAAATAAATTGGTTAATATAATAATAAATGGTAAGTGAAATACACTATAAGAGTAAAAAATATGAAACCCGAAAACTATCACACCTCATCATATATAACTATAATTAATAAAATGATGCCATTATAATTTATACTGTGTTATTACTGTCCATTAATGTATTATCTAATATAATATAATGTATCATGTTTTACACATGAATACAAGTAATGAAATTTATTAACAGATAATTAGTAAATGATATTATAGACCCAGTGCCAACAAGTCATAATTTCATAGAACTATAATAAGCTTAAATGCGGCCACGAAGTAGAATATGCAAGCCTAAAGGATATAATACTTATGATAAATAATTAGTAGAGAAATATAAAGTTTAGTAAGTGTGTGAGAATAATATTTATATTAAATTATTGACCCTATATCTTTTCAAAAGTTAGTGAAGAATACTGTAGTCAATGTTGTGCATGCGCAGAACTAAGGCTAGGACCCCCGGTGTGTGCAGCTGAGATATATTCTCAATCTGGAAATAATATGGCCCCACTGCATTTAAGTCCTTAATTCCCATCACCTATATACATCCTACATCAAATGAGTTGAAAACAACTAAAAATAGAAGGAATTTGAAAACAAACTTTCTCTAGATTAAATTCAAATTACCTGGAGCGAAAGAAAAAAAAGTTGCACATCGTGTGTTACAGGCATATTCAGGTAGAATCCTCATTACAAACTTCTATAGGACAGAGAATATTTCGAAAAAAGCAAATATTTAAGAAAACGAGCAAAAGTAGGAAAGGAGCATTTCTCAATTCTCGCTTTCATGTCTATATATTTCTTCTATAAAGAAAATTCCAGAATGATATAACTAAAGCTGATTGAAAAGCTACGCGCCAATCCAGTTCGAAGATAAACTTTTGTCTCTGTCGAAGAGCTTAAAAAGTCGGTAATTCCCCTCTGAAACGACCTCGGCCGCAAAATAGATTACACGTGTCCCTCTCCGTCTCTGCGACCGTAAAATTCCATACGACTAACACATCTCCAAAACATCACACATCGAGTTATTACAAAGGCAAAGTTCTCGTCCAATTTTTCCACCTTATAAAACAATCTACTACTACCTTTCTTTTTCAAAGGAAAACTACCTTTTTCTCCATAACTGATAAATTAACATATATACCTATCCTACCCGTGTAAGAGTCTCGTGACATATGCAATCACATACCAAACATTTTATTTTACGTGACTTATACACGATATACCCTCCATTGGCGCCGACCTACCCTAACCTAAATATATAGATAATTTAACATTCGATAAGTCTAATAATCTCTAATCACGCCCTAATTGCCTTATGTCTCACACACGACATTTAATTCCTATTAATACAACGCATAGCACAATCATCCTTTTGATAACGTTATATCTTCCGTAAAAACAAGTTTCACTACATATTTTCATTGTATTGAAAAAACTATTTGATTTATTATTCTTTTTTTTGTACATATCCACACGTGGTGTGCTATTGCTCACTTCACTCATATATTTTTTGTCTATTATTCAAACATAATACTCTCTAATAAAACTTTACTCCTATTATCATTTCTCATCCCTATCACTATCACTAAAATGGTTTACCTAATTATTATTGCTCACACTCATACCCTCCCTTCCACCCTGCATTATACAAATCTCCTACCATAAATATACAAATTTATCATTTTAACCCCGAAATCATTTCCAAACACTTACTATTACAGTCTCACTTCACAAAATCTTATATACTCTCCTTCCCTCCTCGTAGACTCCATTATCACATGGTGCATATGCGCATATAATAAACCCACATTATCCGTAACTCACTCCAGGAATTTCACACTCACTTTACATTATACCTAACATTATATTTCATATATATTACTCGAACTCTATCAATTACTGAGCTATACATAAACCTTATATTACCTATATATTTATATCAGCTAATCCCAGGCGAGCCTTTCTCTTTTTCCTCAATATAGGATCTATGGGCCACCCACATCCAGCAGCACCCCCTATTTTCACTCCGCAATGTTATTAATAAACATTCTCAACTATTATAGATTTCTTTGTTTCTTTAATTATTTTTATATTGTATGTTATATAATTCTCCTCTCTAATATCTAGCTCAACTACGCCCCTAGTTCAGATGATCCATAAGATATCATTAACATAAAGTCTCTCGGTTGTATAATATATCCTTGTCTCCGCATACAGGTCCGCAAGTAGTCTACACACCCATCTTGCACACTATGACTTATGATACTCTACAAGTGGTAAACACATCTTCTTATGCAAATGGTAGGACACGAGTTTCCTTTTTTTCTTCACTAATCTCATATTAACATAAACATATTCACCGTCCTAGACTCCTCATGTCGTTCCTAGTCTTCTCTCGTTAATCAAATACTTATCTAAGTTCATATACATGTTTCGATATTTTTTTGAAAATTGACAAATAAATTATTATCCGGGCCCTACTCTCACAAAATAACTGCGGTGCGAGCCATCTCTTCCATCTCCATAATATAACTTATGACCCCCATTAAAACTCAAAATTATACACTTTCGCTAGTGCGCTAGAAAGACGACTCTTATCACACATTTGGGATCTGTATTGGGCCCACCTTAGGTCATTTTATCTTTACAAGATAAATGCCAATACTACCCATTCACTCTTCCCATACCACAATGAGAGATCCAACCTAGTAGTAGGGTGAATCGGTTATGTTCTTATGCCCCCGCTCACCAAATTACGCCACAATAATACACCACAATAGAAAAAAGAATAAAAATGTGGGAGAATCGGTTAAGACGAGAAGAGTGATATAAGAGGAGAAATCTATAAAGTGAGAGAGAGACGTTTCTCACATATCTAGTAATTTTAACCATACTCATCATGAACATTATATACTTAGACGTCTAATGTTTAAATAAACGAGTTATTTTGTGATTTAATAAATATAATCATAAAAGTTTTGGGGTTTTTTATTATAATTACGAAAAAAAATATAAAAACTACTAATACATATATATACTCACTTTATATATATATAAGATATATTGTATATTAATATTATATTAATATTATAAATAATATATTATAATATATATATATATATACTATATAATATATATATTATATATATATATATATATATATATATATATATATATTAATATATATATATATATATAATATATATATATTATATATTAAATATTATATAAGTATATACAATATAATATAAAAGGTTAAAACCTATAACTTAATTATCAATTTAATTTAATTAATACACCCCCCCCTCCTCCCCTTCTCCCCCATTTCACGGGAATTCTTTATATAAAATTTAACGCATAACATAAAAATCCTTTAAATTTTAATCCATTATTAATCTTTTACATTTATATTATTAATTATAAAATTTCTTTCAAAATACTATAACATATATATATAAAATAAATTCACATAATAGAACTCTGCATTTTCTTAAATATAGAAAACATAAATATTTTTATTACAACGAAATGGAATAAATTATTTTTTATACACAAATATATTATACAATATAAATATAAATTGTTAAAAGTACTGCTTACCTTCTATATATTATATCATCCAATCCCTATTTATCAGTAAATTACTTACATTAATACCTATTACTAGTTATTTAAAATTACCTAATAAATAGATCAGATCACTTGATCACTTTTTATTATTATCAGAAGCATAATATTGATGCCTATGTTATATACCTATATATATAGAAAAAAATGATGTAATACGAATGAAGAAAAAAAAAAAAAAAATAAAATATCATCTACTCGACTCCAATCGTCGATGAAGCAAAATTTAGTGTTTAGTGATTATCAGTTGATATATAATTCATTTTGTGATAGTAAAAATGTACGCTGATAAATATATATAATTAGCCAGAAATATTTTCAAAATTTAACATATCAGGCCGCTACTAAGCTATTATATTAATATTACTAAAAATAAAGTTCCTGTTCACCCACCGGATTACCAATGAGTTACGTTTCTTGGGCCAGTATTTATATATAAATTTTTTGAATATACTATATATATACTAAGTACAAATTCTGGAGTACCTTAATGATACATAGGTAAATGACCATTATCTATTATTCCAAAACTAGTGGTTGAGTTGAAAAGTTTTTATCTTCTAAGACAGCTGAATAATCTAGTATTTTTTATCTTCACACCGTTAGTTATTATAATATAGTCTTATATTGAGGTGTGACACTTTATACGTATCTTACACACTCTATACTCAGACTGCCAATTACTTGTATATTACTTATACTTTCAGATTTAGTCTTTTGGAATATGGTATGTATAATATATCAATTGACTTATGTTAGCAAACAGTAGGAAAGACAGACGCATTCAGAGACGAATAAAATAAAATCACTCGCTAATCGGATTCAGTAAATTATTAACTAGATTAAAGCTTGCATCAAACAATATTTCATCAATTAAAGTTTCTCCTATAAATGATAATCAATATTTTATTAATAAATATCAATTATCTACTTATATTTAGATGTATATTATATTTGGTGAATATATGTATAGGCTACCATATATATATAATTATTTAAAACAAATTATAATGACAATATCTTATTATCCAAATTTTCGTATTTATACTTTCTATAAATACATAGAAATAAGCTAGTATCATAAATATAAATATCGTTGAGTATTTATATTAATATTAATCACTTTAATGGTATAAGACGCCTATTAGTAGCTCAAGTGGTTAGTGAGGTAGAAGCCAGCTCGAGACCTTTGATCAAAAACTAATGTAGAGGACTGTTGTAGTCTATATAGGATTTCACACTTAGGATCAGGGTCGCGTAAGATAGAGAATGTGAGGTCTTATATATAGCACTATTTCACACCAAAAGATTTACTCCTTGATGACCACTTCTTACAGATTCTCTCTTTTGAGAGAGAACTGAGAAGTCTTAGATTCCAGTGCTACAACGAGTCTACTCAATATTTAGATGATTTAGAGCTATAGTGAGAGGGTAGTGTTTATCTGTAAAACAAAGAAAAAATAATAATCATAGAGAAGATCGAAAATAATAGACTAACAGCTATTCATCACTAATTCAACGTGGTAGGAGAAAATAAATATATAGAAAGAGTCTTTATCATAAAATACAACTCTTCTAACCATCTAGCAAGATAATATCAATAGACAGAAAAAAAGTAAAAGAATGATCATAAACGAGACATTATACTTCTAGCTATTAGCATACATGAGATTTCGCCAGACTATACGAATTCTTAATGTCACCATAATTATATGAGTAATTCACTTATAGCTAAATAGCAGTAAAGACTATTTCTTATTCCACAAAATGAGATAAATTCTGTATATAGTAGTGAGCATTATATTGCACCGTGCAGCAAAATACATCTCATCAATATATACGTGGCTTTAGCAATATAAGCCGCATCGAATTTAATGCGTCCAGTACAGTATAACTTTTCATATTAGAGCTCTATCTAAGTCGTATAATTTTTAAATCTCATATATTAACATTTTTATATAGTTTTTAGAATATAGCCAAGCTTAAGCTGTGTCTACTCCCCAGCGGAGCGAACGTGGGTAGTGTGGTAGGTAACACGGAACACTGATAAAGCTAAAATATCTTGTAGCAGCATACTCTTAAAATATATATAAAGTTTAGGAATAGGTATCTTCATTTTTTATTTCAACATATATTTTATATTAACATTTATTTAATATATTATTTATAATACTAATTTATTATATTATTATCTATATATTTTCTATTTAAATTTAACGTTTATGCTCTATATAATTTTATATATATACCGTATATTAATTTATAATATAATTTATATTTTCTTTATAAATTAGATATATATTTAAATAATAGTATAATAATAAATTATTATAATTATATTTTGTGTTAGTAGTATTTTCTGGTAAGTATATATATATATTAACAGCTTTCAGCAGTAATAACTAGACCTTTGCAGCACACATCAAATATATATATAGTATATATATATTAATAATATATATAATTATTAATATTATTATTATATATTATATATATATATATATAATATTATTATATATATATATATATAATATATATATATATATATTATATATATTATATATATATATATATATATTATATATATATATATATCTATATATATTATATTTATATATATATATTATATATATATATATATATATATATAATTATTATATAATAGTTTAGTATATTTAATATAATATTAAATGTATAAATATATATTAATTATAATTATAATATATATAATATATATATAGTTAATTATATATTATTATAGTATATTATAATATATATATATATTAATATAATATATATATATATATAAATATATTATATATTATATATAATATATCATATATATTAATATAGTATATATATATTATATATTAATATTAATATATTATAATATATAAATATATATATATATATATATATATTAATTAATATGATATTAATTATATTATATATATTAATATATATATATATCTATATATATATATATTATATATATATATTATATATATATATAATAATTATTAATTATATATATATATATATAATAATTAATTATTATAATATATATATATTATAATTATATATATATATATATATAAATAATTTTATATATATATATATTAATATATATATAATATATTATAGATATATATTACTATATATGTATATATATATATATATTAAATAATATTAATTATAGTATTATTTATATATAATTAATATAAATATATATTAAATGTATATATATATAATATATTTATATATATATATAATAATATATATATATATATTATTAATTATATATTAATATATATATATATAATATAATCTAGCTGTTATCCATTTCGGTTTTTCACAAAATCCTGACGTGATATAAACTGTTAAATAATCTTATGCAGTAAATTTTTCATCTATATTTAACTTTTCTTTGTGAGGAGTCTATTGACCTGTGTCATTCCAAGGTTCCGCCGAAGTCGTGCAAAGGGTTCCGGACGCAGGGTACAGTATTGGGGTGAATGGAAAGCTTGCGAGTTGCTCGCCATGACACTTCTTTATCACAACAAAATCCTTTAATCTTATGTAATTGCTCGCAAACTTTAGTAGCTTTAGAAGTACGCAATGCTTGAACAGTACTTTTCGTGTTCCTATTCCAGTGTCATGTTCGGTTCCAATGTTAGCGATTACACTACTGAGACAAGTACACCCGCAAATTATCTAGTACTGTGGCAGATATTGATAGGGAATTTGTTGTGCGGTTGTCCTTGCAATAATGCTGGTCTATTATCTCTATCATTTTATGATAAGATTTTGATTTGTCAATCACACTCTCGAGAACAAAGCACGAGGATAGGATATTTAAGTGATGTATATATGTAGTTGTAAAAACGGTTTTATATCCCTTTTTTGTTTTTTCTAATCCTCTCGATGTACCGATGGACCTTCAGACCCCTTTTGTGAGATTAATCATTCACATCCACAAAGATGGGCCACGAAACGCATAACACCTGATATATTTCGCGACAGCTACTCTAGACTAAGCCGTATAAGTGTTATGTAAGTTTTTAACATGATTGAAGACGATATTAAGAACTGGAAGTTTGTATGTCTAAAACTGCATCTTTTTTGCGCCACATACATCATCTATGAGTATTTATATTTGCAGCCAGAATCTCGCCAGTCTGAGGGACATAAGTTTGATCTATAGTACATGCGATATCTTGAGACAGAGAGGATATTGCAAGAAGATCATCATAGAGTGACTATTAGACATTCATTTATGAATGTAAGCGGAATCTCTAGCTGTATATGTATGGTTTGAAGAAGTGTGTATTTGATAAATTTTGGAAGGAGATAATAAGATAAAGAACTCTAAAGAGCCAATAAATTACGTGGGCTCCATTTTTTCACTCATAATATATGATATGATAGCTAGTGATTGTTGGCTATGAGGTAGACAAATCATGTATACTAAAAAATAAGTTTTAATATTCAGATTCGGTAGAATAATTAATTAAGTTTACTTCACACTCTCATACATAGATAGTTCTCCTCATCTCTCATAGAGATATAAAAGTTGTTCATATTCGAGATGTAAGATTGCGAAGATGAAAACTATACAGACAAAAATATAAAAACATATTTTAACTTCAGTTTATTTTCAAAAAATTTACCTAATTTTTATTTTATTTTTCTTTAATATATGTTATAATATACTATGTTCACTGTCAAATTAATTTTTCTCACTTGGTTTTACTTAAAATCCTAGTTTCTGTATTACAACTTTTGAATGTGTCTTTTAACTAGCTGCAACACCTATTGCATCAAGCTGTTATTTTATGATAAGAATGGATACTAAGTTAAAAGAACGATTATAATTTATGATATAATACTAAATTAATTCCCTGATAGACGGAAAACTAATTATAATATATATTTCTCAGAGTTGAGATATAGCTGGTGTTCAATTTCATAGAATTTCTTGAAAAGCATCGACATTACCAAAAAAAAAAAAAAAAAAAAAGAAATAACAAAAAAAAAAAAAAAAAAAAAAGCAGACCAGTATATTAATAAATATTATATAATAATAATAAGTACCTTCATTTGGTGCTTGCTTACCTTTAGTACCCTAAGGTGGAATTAGGAGAGACCCTAACCTGTAGCGTATTTTTAATATATATAAACTAACATAAATATTAACTACAAATAAAACTAGTAGACAAAACTCATTACATATGACACTAGTGTGTAGATAATCGTACTCACAGGCCCATAGTATTTATGAACCTTGGCTACTTTAAATATAAAGAGAGAAATCACAGGAAACTCAACATCTATAGATATGTATATTCTCTCAAGTGGACCTTGAAGGATCAATTTTTGACACTATCTGAATATCACATGGTTATTGAACATTATGAATATAATGTGTAATTTTGATATTTAGCACTTTACTGCAATAATACCCTCATATGACCCACCCCAGTAGCTCATACACCAATAATGTAACTAAGATATCTGTACAAATGTTAATGTACAAGTGATAATATAAAAAATATAGTAAGTTCTGTTACAGTACTATATAGAATATATTATAGTTAACACTATATTATTATAATAATATTATTATACTATTTTTTGTTTGATGAGATGAATCCAATAATGCAGTAAAGTCATTAAATCTATTTTAATATAACGTATATAGGATTATACTACTAGTTGTTATAACTTGTTTTCAGTATATTACCTGAGATATAGATAAAATTATATTATTAGATTTGACGAGTTTCAATATATATATATATATATATATATTAATAGTAATATATATGAATATATATATATAAATATAGTATAAATTATATATATATATATATATATATATATATATAATATAAAAATATATATATATATATCATATATATATTAAATTAGTAATAATATATATTAATATAATTAATATATTAATATTATATATATATTTAACAATATTACAATATAATATATATATATATATTAATATATATATATATATTTATATATATCTTATATATATAATTATTATATTAATATATATAGGTATCATATTTATATATATAAATATATATATTAATTATATATATATAGTATTATAATATATATTGATATATATAATTAGTATTAATATTATAAATATATATATTATATTATATATTAATATATATTAATATATATTATAATAGTATATATATATAGTATATAATATAATATATATATATATATATAATATATATATATATATATTATATATCAGTATAATATATATAATATATAAATGATATATTATATATATTATATAATATAGTATAAAACAATACTATATTTATAAATATATATATAACGTGTTTTTTTCTCAATAATACATAACAAATAATATTATATTTAAGATTATTGATATATTTGCAATTATGTTTGACTCGATAGTATATCATATTACGTTTGGAGTATTGTAAACTATTTAGGTAATCTGTAGTAATGATTTTATTTACATATACTACATGATCAATTAGGAATTATAAATAACTTATTTTAATTATTGACTTAATACGTTTATAAACTATTATATTGAGAACCTAACATTGCAAATATGACTTATTCGTATTTGGATTGACACAACTTATCTAAATTCTGATTGATATATTCTGATAAATTGATATAATAGTAGTTATGATGTCAATCCACAACGAATAAGCTTTTTGGCTACATTTGTGTTCAATATAAGTAAATAATAGTTAGTCCCTTAATTAATATAAGTTTTTATAATTACTAATTGTAATCATTTAATATTGGTCAAATGTATGATTGGGAACTCCCATTTATTTCGAAATTATCTATTACATGACAAACTAATAATTTGAGCATAATATCATTATATCTAATTACTTCTCAAGGGTGAAAACACTATATAATAATAATTATTATGTCCATACTTACGACGTTCCATATTATGTAATGAATTTTTTATAATACTGACTATACTTCGTCATGATTTAATTTTTTTTATTGTTTATTTTTTTTTAAATATATTGCTACTTAATATATATAAAGTATGATTAGCAACTAAATTAAATTTATATTCAAGATGTGTAAAAACTTTTTTTCATATCTGTTATTTGTATAATTTTTAAATATATTATAAAATCACTTAAATTATTTGCAAAAATATTTGATTTTAAATAAATGAATAATTATTCAAAAGTAGAGCACTTATCAAGAAAAACCAATTTATATTTGGAAAATCAGCTCGTATAAAGCCCTATTACACAATGTAAATAATAAAAAAAAAAACACCATTTTTTTCATAAATTAAATATTACTCAAAAAGTACGACCCTTACCAAGATAAAACCAATTACTATCTTGGATATACAAGCCGTATATATGAGTTTAATATTATATTAAATAAATTAGTTAAATAAAATTACTAAAAAAAAACGGCATAATAAAACAAAAAAAACAGAATTAGGAGACTCGAGCCGTACAGGGGGACAGAGTAGGGTAGGGTTAGTTTTATATCCATACACCGAGATACCAACTCAAGGGGCTAGGGCGCCTCTTGTAGGGAAGATTACGGTCGCATGGATTAGCCGAACATCACCCTCTAATTATACCAGAGAGCGCGAGGTGGTTTCGCGAACTCACTGATCCCACGGAGGGGAAGAGTGGGATTCTCCTAACTGATGAGATATTACGCCGCTGCGTAAGAGCACAGAGAAGATCTCCCAACTCCTGAGTGGACGTTTACCATACAGGGTAAAATAAGACGGCATATAGTAAATAAAGATATATAAAACAGATTATAAAACTTCGACAGGTGAGAGTCTCGTATAAGAGATTGCGTTATATAATATAGTGTACGCCTTAAATGATCTTAGCCGTTGGCAATTCAAGAGATGTTAACAGTTAACATTAAATTTTGATTACTTAATTCATTAGAGCTTGAATTATTTATAGGTAGAAATAAGAAGTCTAAAAAGAGAACGAGGTAAATGTGCGACGAGTAACTCTGACACGGAGTCTGTTAAATAGGAGAGACGCGTGATAATCTAGATTAGACTAAAAGGGACAATTCTCACAGCCAGCAGTGATATAAAATAGAATGGGTGTGTAAATCTTGTCGATAGATGGAATAAAGGATATAAGGTAAAAGGAAAAAGGAAAGGAAAAAAGCTATAAAATGGTTTTATTTGTCAAACAACATTTATTTGAAGAGGGGAGAATCAATATAGTTTCCTATTATTATATTGGGTCAGCAGTAGATAGTTTGAAAGCAACGTGTATTCTATAAAAATTATAATGAGAAAAAAAACATAACAAAAGCCTAATATGAAAAAAGAATGGAAAAACAAATATATAATCCACAGGTATAGGAGTATTACTATTTAAAAACTCTAGAATAAAGTTTTAGTCCAATATTTTTGAGAGAGTTTGTTTGAACAAAACATTTTTACGAGAACATAAAAAAATTTTTAATCAATACAGAAAAAATAAAACGATTTTAGTAGCATTAAAAATAAATTATGACTAAAACACTATATAATAAGTAATAAAGATAGCAAAAAAGTAAGAAATAATAATACTTTGTTTTCACCTCTCCAAATGTCAGAATGCGACTAAACGAAAAATTGAAGAAGTTAAGCATTTATACCAAAATTTTTATTGTGAGCATTATTGGTCTTTTTATATTTTGTAATAACACGAGTCATTGTTAGCATAATAGATATAGGTGTATGAGTAAATCTCTTTGATATTTTCATTTTAGGCTCAAACTAATATATATTATTTACTGAAATTTAATAATAATTATTATTGTAACAGTTTAAAATTAATAGTTTCTGCAATCTTTCTGTTATATAGGCTATATAAATGTGTTGCACTATGATATTAATATTATAATATATTTTCTACTCAATTATTCTCACTTTGTATATATGGAATAGTGTTAAGATTACTGCTCTTCTCATGCTATTGTGTACCTGCTTCCGAGCCGTGTTTAAGTGAAGAAAATTCTGCCTCTTGCTAATAGTTGAAATTAAGTTAAGTTAATATAATAATATATTTAGGATAGATGATTAAATGATAATTATTATCTGTCTATATTGTATTAAACGGCTTTGTTTATTATAAATATCGAAATGGTGTTTATTATCTACCTATATATCTTCTTTCCATTCACCTTTGCAAATTAATAATAATATATATATTTAGTATATGGTAGACCCTTTTTGTGATTCTGGACAAATTTATTATGCATAAGTATTTAATTGTGAATATAATTTATAAAAAGTATTTAATAACTCGAATGTGGCTAGAAGGAGAAATCCTGTTATAAAGATTAAAAAGATATTAATATATATAAGTTTTTGAATACGAGGAATTCGAATTTTATATTTTTAGTGGCTATTAGTATAAGGGGTTTTTTTGGAACGAATCATTTGTTAATTTATTTTATTTTATAGCGTGTAACTCATACCTTCCTCTGATATGTATTTAAATACCAGTTAAAAAAATGGTGGATATATATATACGCATATATATAAGAGTGTGTAGTATGTATTATTAGTCATTATGTAAGCACAGTTGGTGGAATATTGTGAGCTTACCTGTGACAATTGTGCGAATTTGGGGCGCGCAGAGTGGCGACTGTGGATTGGAGGGGGTGCGTATTGTCTTATATATTGATATAACAGCTGACAGTATGGACAGGAGGGCGCGTGAGAGAACTCCGCGCAGGAGACGTTACATGTAAAAATGATTATGGACCACAATATACCAAAGAATGGCGGGGATTCTCGGAGACCCCCTCCCAGGAAGGGGGGGAAATAAGGTCTACACCCTGTCCTTTACAACGGAAGGCCGAGCAGACCTTCCCGCTGTACTCCACTGACCCATCGGTGGGCGGGTTAATTAACAGGGTTATACCCTTGGGGTTCGGAGATAGATTTAAAAGGTATAAATAACATTTAAAAGTAAAATTATAAAGCAATAGGACAGTATATACTTAATCCACTTATTGTATAGTCACTTGGATCTAGAACTGGTGATCTATCAAAATTAGAGTATTTATAATACGGAAGAACGCGATTAATTTATATTTTGGCTTATATAATGATATCTATATATTTATCTAGAGGGAGCTATATATAGTGATTTACTGTGAGTCTATTATTTACTATATATCCTTAAGTTCATCTTACTTGTAGAGATACAGTTATTCATATAATGCTATATAATGTAAACATCTTGATATTATAATGTATGATTATATCATAGGCTCTTTATGTTATCTATATTATGAGTATATAGATGACCTCACTCTTATTATGGAATATATTATATATATATTACATAGTTATGAATACTATATATTATAAATAATATTATTAGGGATATAGTATATTAATAGTAGTATAAATCTACTTGAGCTCATTATTAGGTCTACAATACTGAATAGAATATAACACTCTATACAATTATTTGCGCTTACTCAATTTTCTTTTTTTAAAGATTGGATAATTTATAATATATATTACTATTTACTTCCCTTAAACTCATCTTCTAGAATGGGAAGAGTTAAGTATATTAATAATATGTGCTTATATATGATAGACGAGAATTTACCAATAACCAAGCCTTTCAATGACGTCAGCCTAAGTAACTCTTGACTAAGACGAGTATACGCAATTTACGTATTTGGATATATAATATAATTAAATATTTTCAAACTCAGTAGTCGATTAATTCTATGCTTAATTACAATTCATAATAATTTAAGTATTAAGTGAGTGGTTCGAAGAACTTAAAACTTAAAACATTTATTTAACCGCATCTGATCCATGTGACGTGCACGAAGTCAACTAGACTCATTATAAAGGACACTATAAACATATAACGCAAGGTATGATACTTTAAGTAAAATAAAGCAGATCTTATAAAGAGCGAGTAGGAGAGAAATAAGAACATATATCTCAGAATTTTAACACAGATCGTGCTTAATATGACATCATCAAAATCTTTGTCTATGTTCGAGTTTTGTATAAGTTAGATCACTAAAGACATAATAGATGTGTAGGCGCGGATATATTCTTATATATATAGGTATGAAAATTATTCATAGGGCTACAAACATAAGTTATCACCTAATAACAACACGTTTTGCATATATAAGTTAATAGAGAGAATCGATGTCTAGGCTAATCGACGAATGTGAGTAAGTCATCAGATCTTAAATTAAAATTAGTAAATTGCACATGGTGTAACCGATGACAAGATGGTCATATCTCAGCGCCACAAAGCCATGATTGAACTAAGAAAAAGAATTTTATGGCAATAGATGGAATAGTGTAGACAAAAAATAGATTGCTGGAATAAGGCATAAAGCAACTCTTCATAGAAAATCGTTTAATTGTTATCATATCTATCAAAAAAAACACACACTTTCGGGCTCTATGTATCAGAAGGCTCAGTGACGTACAAAATTTACTTATATAATATATAGGTTGTAGTATTGTTTTTGTTATGATAATGTGTTTGTATATTCAAAATATATATACCTTTTGATAGGGTATTGTTTTCTTTATAAGAAGTTATTAGAAATATATTTGCAAAGAAGCATAAATTCTTACTTCTATAATAAGATAATATGATTTTTCACAAATAGACTCGAACTTTTTATTTGTTGGTAGCGGATAATTTAGACATACTCATGAGTAAGAGATATTACCTTACTAGACAAAAGATTGTGTAGTAGTGATAAACAAGAGATGCAGCTATATTATATTCTCTCTTACGATGCACTACTCTAGCATAAGATTCATATATATCTGGGAACGTACATATAGTGGACAGTGGTATAAGAATGAAGTTTATTATAAATATGAGATAAGAATCACTACGCTAAGAGTTTCGACCATGATTCTATAAGAATGTAAGAAGTAATAAGTAATTCGACTAGCTCTTAGACTTTTTACTGAAAGTATACGTATAAGTTGTCGAATCTTCAAATAATATTAGGACTGTGATACTACCTCGTTATCTGTTTTTGAGTGATTTATGTACTCTGTCGCTTATTAGCTAGTTGTGGTGAAATTTTAAGTGTTTTCGGTGCATGCTCACATTAAATCTCTCGGTGGATTAAGAGTTTGCATTTGCAATACTATATATATAGGCTATAGTTCTATGTTCATAATAGTCTTGCGTTACTTTATAATTTACCAGAGCGCATATATATATGCGCTCTAAGATGATACACATTGATCTACGAATCATAGAGGCAATGTTCGAGCCATAGTCACTCTCAAATCAGCTTTTCAAATTATAACAAGGAGATAGTAATATGGTACTACATTAATGGTTATTCATGGGAGATACTCACTCTCACTTGGTAGTAGCTACTTTTCTTATTAGATTACAGATTATAATATATTATATATTTAATACACGGTTATTCGGAGAGGTATACACTCAGGAAGGTTATTGAGTATATAAAGTATGTTTAATAACGTTTGATATGTTATTGTATTATATTAAGTGGAGGATATATATTATTGTGTATAAAGTTATAGTCAAGGTTCATTGAGGGAGGCTGAGTATATATGATGTGATATAATACCCGTGTATATAGAATGAGTTTATATAACTCTATAGAGATTGACGGATTACTGATAAAGATAGTATATATATAGGGCGAGTTATACTTACAATATAAATTCAAGTTATGTATATATAATGTCTAGAGGATGCATTTAACGACCGTTAACTAGATATTAAATACTCAATACTATATATATGTGAAGCTCACTTACGTTCTTTTCTGAGGATTAATATCTATTAATCACTATTGCAGCTAACTATAGGAGTTATATATATGATAATTAATAAAATTTAGGTAGAGATCTCATATAATTTGATAAATTAAGAGTTTTATTAAATTTAGTGTTGTTATAGGTAATTGAGGTTCTATATAAAACTCGATTAATTAATATTAACTGGCAAGTGAGTGATTAGATATTTTGGTGAATTTTATTATTATTTTGGGATAATTGAAGAACTAATCATATGAACATCATTTAAAAGCAAAAAACTAATATACACTAACTGTAAATTGATTTTATATATTTAGTATATTCACTCACATCTACTTTAGTAACCAAGGATATTATGATAAATACCTTTAAATACAATAACATTAGTTTTGTCTGGATATAATTTTCCATAATATAATATAATATTAATAGTGATGATTATCGTTACTGATACCATATATTTACATCACAACAATTCTATTTGTATTATAATATGTTAATACTATTCACATGAGATCGTGACATGATAAGTATTATGCAAATGTCGATTTGGTTTCTGCAACACAAGAGTGCATCGTACTAAAATGTAAGTTATACGTAGAGAGGATAAGATGATGCTTACTGATTATCATACACGATATAAAATCTATCTTTTCTGTAGAGATAATCAATATATTCATAGGATGATAATAATATAACAATAATTATTTTACAGTTTAAAATGAATATGTATAATAAATATATAGCTCATGTAATATAGAAATAAATATATATATCGATTACATAAATTACTATTAGTGAGCGTTATTAATTAATTAACAATTTATAATGAATATATTCTAATAGCGGATAAGTAGTATCATATCAATATTATACTATACGAGAATTATAACAAGCTTTTCTATAGATAAAGTATTAAGATGGATAATCAGCACATAACGTATTGTGAGGAGATATTTGATAGCTTTAGAGGTTAGATAAATCACAATATAGTTCTTGACTTTTTATTTATCTTGATTCTCCTGTACATATTATTAATATTACTAATGGCACTTTATTTTAGCGAGCACTAGTCTCTGAGACTTAATGAAAGATTATCACTCTTCGATGTTACGAACTTTTAACAAGTTACTTAGGGCGAGTACTAGTGGTCTAAGCACTCATCAGACAATTTTTATAATTATTTATTTTATCCACTTAACCTTTTTTGAGAGAGATCGCTCATGCAAACTCCTGAATGGGTTCTCGAAGCACAGTTGTGAATAAATATTATGAGCTGCATCATAGATAACATGAATCTTACTGGAGATGCTCTCAAGTGATAATTGAAATTTCTGTAGGCCTAATATGGTAAATATGAATTTAGTTTGCATAATCTGAAAGAGGTGAAAACTTATAATCATTATTATAATTTAATTATATAACTCTCTTAGAGAATACATGATCATTATCTATGGAATAAATACACATTGTAAGGTTAATACCGTGAAGTTTAGTTTATCATAGTAAAGCTATATCAAATTAAGTGATAAAATAATAATATGTATGATGCTTACCAACACTGCGTAGATCACAGATTCAATGAAACTTCAGTTTCCATTGACTTAATACTCAGGGAATTAATATTATTTAATAATAATTATATATATATTATATATATATATTAATAATATAATTAATAATTAATTATTATATTAATATATAATATATATATATATATATATAATTATTATATAATATATATAATTAATATATATTAAATTAAAATATATATATATATATATATATATATTTATATATTTAATATATATATATATATATATTAATATATTATATATAGAAGAGATGAGATGAAGAGAGAGAAATAATTATATTATATTAATATATATTATAATATATAATTTATATATTATATATATATAAATTTATTATTTAATATTTTTAATAATTTATACTAATATATATATATATATATTACGTATTAGTAATAATATTAATAGTATTATTCCTATTTTTATTATTTAGGAGATATATATATTAAGTTTATATTATATTTATAGTAATAATTTATGACTAATAATAATTATTTGTCATATTTATTATGTATACTAGAGTAATATATTAATAACTATATATATATATATATTGATAAAATTTAATCATTTTATAGTATATATTAAACTTATTAGGAGTGGTGTTGCTGCATTTCCCATTATCAAATATATAAAAAGAAAATAATAACTATATTTTATAACACATCACGTATTATAATTATAATACTATATATATATATAACTATATATATATATAATATGGTATAAAAGGCTATCGGATTTGGTAGAGGAAATGAGATAGACGAAGATAGTAGAAGTAAGTATGTACGGAAAGCACGTAGAGAGCAAGATAGAGAGAGGAGTTAGTAAGAGAGAGACGCAGAGCGAAGCATGTGAGGAGAGATGAGTATGTAGAGATGTGAGCATAGATGTAAATTATAGTTCCAGAGTCATTAAAGAGTATGAAGATATGTATGAAGAGTAGGAGAGTGAGAGATAAATAGAAGAGAGATTTGTATATGATATGAGGAGAGGAGATGTGTAACTCATAGAAATCATCAAGTTATATCATGAAATAGATTAATTTTCAGCGAATGATTAACATCTCGATGTAGATTATATTAATGCCAAGAATATTGTCAAATGTCATTATCAACCATTCTTCAGTATGTAAAAATACTTATATATTATAATATTTCACCTATAAATTATTTATCACTATAATATACACTTAAATATATTCAGATTTTACGACTATTACCGAATTTATTAATTAGAGTAATTTAAGTTAATATTAGTGTTACGATATTTATATATTATAGCTCACTCAAATAACTTAGAGATGGTATGAAAATATATTAATATAACAATTAAAGTTGTGAGTCTATTTTGTAAAGTTTATTTTTAGATTATAATTATATCAATATTTGTTATTTATTAATTTTTATTTGATAAATATGTTTATTATATATCTCATCACAATGGTAATCCGATCAATATTAATCAAAAATTGTTACCTGGTATAATTATTATATATTAATATATAAATGATAATAACGAATATAGAAAAAAGAAGATTACATTCTTATACTTTTTATAGTATGCCTACATTATTTTAAAATTAAGTTAATAATTATTATATTAATAATCGTCATGTAATATAACTTTAATCTTTATTTTATTTATTAATTTGGATTAAATAAATATAAAATAAGATATATATAATAAAAAAAAGCATTAAAAAAATCAAAATTAAATAATATAAAAGAAAACTCTTTAATATATTTTCAAGAATAGTTTAATGAATAATTTTTTTTTTATTTCTTATTTGGTTTTTTATTCACAGTGAAATTCCTAATAGCAATAACTATTTATTATATAAAGTAAATTAAGTGAATCGTATTATAATGGAATTATATAATTCAAATATAAACTAAAAAAATAATATATTAAGAATAAATTATAGGAAACAAAATCAATCTACAGTGAAATAAAATTAAAATATATAATAAAAGTAAGATATTTAATAAATAGAAATTAAATAAACAATATAAATAATATAAATAAAATAATAATATAAAAAAAATAAAAAATATATAAAATTTTTTGGGGGGGAAATTCAATAAAAATTTGAGACAAAAATATTATATAAATTAAATATAATTTTATATATCGATTAAGAACTGAACGAAATGACCCAAAAAAATTAACTCTTAATTACACTACGGAAAAAATAAAATTAAATATGAATGACATACTAGTAACTAATAAAACACAAAAGAAAGATTATATACTAATAATAAAATAAAATATAATAAATTAAATAGGTAATATATGATAAATAGGATACACTGGAACAAATATCATCATATATATTAATTCATTAGCATTATTACTTTTTATGGTACAGATTCAAAAGGGAAGTAGAATAAGAAATGAGAAATAATACCTCTTGACAAAAGTCATGAAATCAAATGTGATTCCTGAATAAGTGCTATGTATATATTATATTTAATATATGATAGAGAGTAGATCTAAATGAATAACTCAATATAGCGTACAAAGTAGTTAATTTCTCATGTATTCCACAGTTGTATTAAAGAGGAATAGAGGGATATAGGAGTGTGAGAAGAGAGTGAGTGAGTAGAGAGAGTATAATAAAATAATAAAAAAAGTGTAATAAAAAAAATGAAATATGATAATGAATAAATATATAATGAAAAAACAATCGCAGAGAGAGAGAGAGAATGAATAAATAAAAAAATGAAAAGTGAGAATGAAATGAAATGTAAAAATTAGGAATAAATGAAAAATGAAAATAATGAAAAATGGAAAATGAGAAATGAAAATTAAGATATTTATGACAGTAGAAATTGAGAGAAAGAGAATTAGAAATTAGAAAAAAAAAAAAATAAATAAAAATAAAATATAAAAAAAGAGAGAGAGAAAAATAATAAAGAGAGAAAAAGAAGAGAGTAAATAAAATAAAAAAAAATATATTAAAATATTAAAAAAATAAAAAAAAGAGAGAGAAGAGAAGAGAGAGAGAAGAGAGAGAGAGATAGAGATAAATAATAAATAATAGATTAATAAATAAGTAATAAATAATATATAATAAAAAAAGTAAATTATATGAAAAAAAGAATAAATAGAGTGAAGAGTGAATATTATAGAGTGAGTGACTATGATTTAAAGTGGTGTACTTGGAGATGATGATAATAAATAATTTTACATATATATATTTAGAGATAAGATATATAACTTATATAATATAACTGTGACTATACTAAAGGTCACTCTGATCAACCAACAAAACCATATATATACATAGTATTATTATACACATAGCGTACCAACAACAGACGAGCGAGAGCAAGCGAAGCGATATGCACAACGAGAGAGAGAGCGAGGATAGAACTATACAAAACTGAGAGCAGCAACGAGATTAACAATCATAGACTCAATAAGAGAGCTGATCTATACCTCAGTCACACTCACAAAACTAATCATAATAAACACACAACAACAACAACATTATATATATATATATATTATATAAATAGATAATGATACACATTTCACGCAACAATTTTAAAAGATATATATGAATCACAAGGAATGAAACAAAATACAAAACAAAAAGCAATAATAATCAAAACAAAAACAGCAAATAGCAAATGCACAAACAAATACACATAAATAACAATAAAACAAAATACAAAAATCATAAATAACAAATATCAAATAACAAATAACATAAAAACAAAATATAAACAAAAACAATAAACAAAAAACATAAACAATAAACACTGAAATATCGAACTAAATACATTCACAAAAATATAACAAATAAACAAAAAACATCACAATAAATCACAATATAAATCAATAACATTATTATAATAATATCAAAACTAATAATATAATTAAAATAACTAAATAACTAGAACTCAAAGAAAAAACAAAATATTTAACAAAACCAAAACAAAAACAAAAAATAAATACAAAACAAAAACAATAATTTAAAACACAATGAGCAATATTAGAGAGTACTATATATAATACTCGAGAGAATACTATTTATAATATATCAAAGACAATATAAACTAAAATATGCGAGAATGATTAATTTTGCATCATGATACTACTCCAAATATGAAATAAGATAATATATTTATAATATATTATTATATAATGAGAGTTATTGTCATATTATATTTTAAAT
>JABUQX010121165.1:0-32973 GCA_015478945.1 Trachelipus rathkii
ATCATCTTGAGATATCCTGAGAAAAGGGCACATAGGTTAAGTCTCAAGTTTGGGGACCAAAGTTTGACATCTCAATATCAGTCTTTCTGGTGTATTTGGAACATCCTCAAAGTCACGAGAGACAGAGTACGAAATGATTAATTCTTGGAATTATTAATCACGATGAAGTGAAAGAAAGAATATTAAATGCGCTTTAGAAAGGAATGAAGATTGTTTACGAGTATTCGCTTGCAGTGAAGCTCGTCTCTGTGAAATTGGAAACGGATTTGGACTAATCTTCAACACTTCTCCTCGGGATGTTTCGGGCAATGGACACTGGATAGCCGTTTGTAAAGAATCAAAATTAATGTTTGGTATATTTCCTTGACTCTCTGCATTTAGATTTATGTTTTGTAATCATTATTCAACAGACATTTACAAATCAATAATTTCAATATTTTTAAGATGGAAATCAGTAAAATTGTAATTTAGAATTTGATGTTGTGTATGAGTATTTATTTCATTATCATGTTTTTTAAATTTTAATGTTTCTTTTTAATAAACTTGTAAAATATATTTGATGCTAAAAATTATATTAAAAACGATTATGTAGTCTGCACTTATGTTATAAACGCGCTTTAAAATAAAAACTTGTTTTCTTTTGCCCGCTTTTTGTTCCAAAGAACTTATTTATTATACTAAAGAGAAAGAAACTTGAATCAATAGATCAATAGAGTCAATAGATCAATGATCACGAATGGGTAGATGGTGGCTGGATGGTACTTTATTTACTTGATTTACTGCTTTACTGATTTAGAGTATGTAAAAAATAACCAATTTTAATAGAAAATATGACTTGAAGTCAATAGATCAATTAATCAATAGAGTCAATAGATCAATAGATCATGGAAGGATAGGAAGTGTTGATTACTGATTTACTGATTACTGCTTTAAGAGTATGTAAAAAATGCAAATTTTTGAAATGTATTAAACAAAATAAATAAAGTTTTTGAGATATGTTATAAAAAAATTGACTTGAATCAATACGATCAAGATAATAGATCATGGAAGGACTTAGGAAGTTGGTTTTATTTACTGATACTGAGTTTAGTGTTAGAGGTCAATGTAAAAATGGCAGAATTTTTTAAAGTTATAAACAAAATAAATAAAAAAAATTTGAGATATGTTATACAGAATAAATATGACTTGGAATCAATAGATCAATAGATCAATAGATCAATAGCATGATTGGATCAATAGATCGAAAGATCATGGAAGGATATGGAGGGTAGTTTGATTTACTGATTAATTTTGACTGATTACTGATGACTGAATTACTGATTTACTGATTTAGGTATGTAAAAATGCAATTTTTTTACGTTATAAACATGAAAAGAATAAATTTTTTAAAGTTATAAACAAAATAAATAAAAGTTTTTGAGATATGTTATACAAAATATGACTTGAGATCAATAGATCAATAGATCAATAGATCCAATAGATCAATAAAGTCAATAGGTCAATAGATCAATAGATCAATGGAAGGATAGGAAGGGCAGTGTTGATTTACGTTGAATTTACTGATTTCCTTGATTACTGATTTAGAACAGATTTACTGAGTTACTGCTTTACTGTTTTTGGTATGAAAATGCAAATTTTTTTTACGTTGTAAAACATACTTTACCAGCAAATTAAACAAAAGAAACAAAACAAGAATAAATAAAAGGTTTTTAAAAAATATATAGATTCTTTTAAATAAAAATAAATAAAAACAAAATTAAAATAAGTAAATAGAAACTTACAAATTTAGAAAAGCGAAATGTATATATTAAATATGAACGACCTTAGAAATTCCAAGACATGTCGGCAATTGACTTGATATATAGTTATATATATATATATATTATATAATAATATATATATTATATAGATATATTAATATATATATATATATTATATATATAATTATATATATATTGTTAGTTATGTTAGTTAGTAGTTAGTTAGTTTAGTTAGTTAGAGAGAGAGTATTCTTATATGTATGTCATTAGTGTTATGTGTATTGTATGTATGTATTCATGTAATGTGTTTCTTCAGCTTCGTGTAACAGGTGTGAACTGTATTTCTTGTAGTGCAAGAAGCAAAAACTGGTGTCAATACATAGAACATCTGTGCTTGTTCAAATCTTCCCCGATGTATGAAACGTGATAGATTTGGCAGCTGATACCTTACCCCTTTAGGCTTAACTGATAATATGAGTAAACACTTCTAGGGGGGGGGGGGGCCCCCCCCTTTTTTTTGAAAAAAAAGTCATAAAATTTTACTCCTGGTCATCTTAAACGGTAATTAAAGTTTCTTTGTCAATATCTCCCCCTTCTACAACCTTCCTTCTATTTCCCACCCTTCTAGCCTGTATTCTTGTTAGTGCAAGAACAAAGAACTTGGGTCAATACAAAGAACCCCATCTGGTGCTTTGTTCAACTTACCCTATGGATAAACTTTAAATTGGGCAATTGATTAACCTTACCCCTAGGCTTAACTGATTTAATTCGCTTTGTCAATAGCTTAAGTTCCCATTCTTAAGAAAAATTCATAAATTTTGAAACCTGTCAAGGTTGAAGTTGAGTGTTTTCAATACAAAGGAAGTTGAAAGTCTCCCCTTCTTACAAAAAGTCATAAGTTTTGTAAACCGTGCAAGGTGAGTGAGGGTTCGAATTACAAAGGAGATTAAATCTCCCCTTCTTTACAAAAAGTCATAATTTTACAATGCTGTCAGCGTTGATGTTGAGGGTTCAATACAAAGGACTTAAGAAGGTCATAAATTTTACTGTTATAATTGGCAAACACAGGCCCCTTTAGGCTAAGCTATAATTAGATTTTCTTTCCGTCTCTCTCCCTTCCTCTGCTTCAACCCCTCTCTTTACCCTTCTCTCCCCTTCTCTACAATATTTTAAAAATCAGTTGATGGCGAGCGATTGAACGGGGAGACGGTGCCTGCTTCGCGGGCCTCTGCGAGGGGCGGCCGACGCCGAAAAAATTAAATTTGCATGTTATGCGCGGCGCACGCTTGTATCTTCTCTACTTGTACCGTACGTACGTTATACGAGTATATATATTAATATATATAATTATATATATAATATATATATATTATATATTATATATATATATATATATAATTATTATCATTATAATATATAAAATATAGGGCGGGGGTGAGGGGGTGGGGGTGCGGGGTGTGTGTGTGCGTGTATTCTCTCTTGCATGAACGGATTCTCTAAGCATGTACGTATTCTCTCTAAGCATGTATATTATATAATATAATATATATATATTATATCATATTAATAATTATATATATTATATATTATATATAGATATATATATATATATATATATATATAAATATATATATTATATATATACCGTATATATATATATATATATATATATATAATATATATATTAATATAGATATAATATATATATATATTAATAATATTATATAATATATAATATATATATATATATATATAATATATAATATAGTATATATAATATATATATTAATATATATATATATATATTTATATATATTATATATATATATATATATATATTATATATATATATATATATATATATAATATATATATATATATATAGTAATAATATATATATATATATATATATAATATGATATATAATATATATAGTATTTTTTTTTTTTTTTTTTTTGGGGGGCAGGGGTTCCAGGTCCAGTTTCCGAGTTCCGGAAACCAATTAGTCTTTGCAGAATCCTGGATATCCTTCACAGGATTCCAGGATTTCCAGATTTCCAGTCCCATCCAATACAAGTATGGCGTCTGTAACTTACTTATATATATATATTATATATATATATATATATTTATATATATATATATATATATATTATAAATATATTAATATAATTATATATATATATATATATATATATAGTATATATATTAATATATATATATATTATTAATATATATTATTATATATATATATATATATATATATATAATATATATATATATATAAATATATATAAATATATATTAATATATATAATATAATATTATATAATATATTATATAATATATATATATATTATAATATACATATATATAATATATATAAGTATATATATATATATATATATATATATATTATATATATATATAGTATATAATATGGACATATAGAGGTTGACTCCCATTTATACGGGGGAAATTTTTGATAAGAGAAACAACGAATTTCGAGTATTTTATTTTAATATTTATTAGGTAAAATTTTATAAAATTCTTCTAGTAATTATGGCCACCCCGCACACACCCTTTTTTAGTAAGAAATTAACAGAATTTTTTATACATTATTTTTATTTTTTATGTTAATTCTTTCATTATTATAATTAATTATTATTTCTGATTATTATTATTACATTATTATATTAAGTTATTATTATTATTATTAATGATTTTTATTAGTTATATTATTATTATTATTTTTAGCATTAAAATCTATTATTATTATAAAAATTTTATTTAAGTTTTTTTATTTCATTTCTTTTATTTGTCAAGTTATAGTTATAATTTATGAGCATTATCTATTGAAAAAAATTTCCAACCACGGATCCGCGAAGCGTAAGCGAGCGGGGCACCCCGCTTGCGGGGACGGGGGGGGTAGATATAGAGGGGGCCGAAGGCCCCACCCGGATCAAAAAATAAAATATCATAAAAATATCAAATATCAATTTATATCATTGGCGTCGTCTTAACTTTTGCGAAACATCGTCAATTTAAATGAAAAAAATTGTTTAAGCTTACTCATTTTATAAGGCCTACACGTGTGAAGTCGTCAAAAGAAAATGATAGCATCAATTTCTTTTTACTTTTTGTTAATTTTTTAATTAAATACATTGAAAAATCCAGCAATTACTAATGTATTTAACCTCAAATCATTGAAATTACGTACATTTTTTATTTAATTTTCGTTCCTGGAGTCAAACTCAATACTTATAAATAGCATAATATATATATATATATATACTATATAATATATATATATATATATGAATATATATATATATAGATATATATATGATATATTATATATATATATATATATATATATATATAATTTTAAAAATATTGGATATATATTGAACTGTGATATATATATATAGTATTAATATATAATTATTAATATATATAATTTATATATATAATTATATATATATATATATATATATATATATATATAGTATATATATTATATATATATTATATATTATATATATATATATATTATATATTTATATATAATATGATATAATTATATATATATATATATATATATATAATATATATATAGGTATATAATATAATATTAATAATACTATTAATATATATATTATATATATATATATATTATATATAATATATATTTGCAGGGTAATAATTTGTCTAAATTTTTAAAACTCGATTGATAGGTCATTACTGAATGGGTATAGAATATATTTTTTTTCCTTGCTAATACATATCCCAATATTTTTCATTTCAAAGTTAGCTAAAATTAAAATATAATTTTTATTTGCTTTAAGTAAAATGGAAATACTTTTAATAAAACAGAAAATATTTAGAGATATATATATACTATAATATACTATATATATATATATTTATATATATATATATATATATATATATATATATAATATATATATAATATAATATATATATATATATATATAAATAAACAAAAAAAATCTCTGACTTTAAAGTAGAAAAAAAGAATAATTTAAAAAAAAAGAGGAAAACAAAATTAAAAAAATGAAAAAAAAAAAAAAAAAAGACAATTAATCATTTCATATATATAAATATTGTACTATTTGAGTAATATTAATTAAAAATGATTAATTATATTTAATCATAAAACTAAACTTAATTTTCAGAATTAATTATATAAAAATTTGCTTCACCGAATTTAATTAATTTTTAAATTACAAAAGATTATTTTGTTTGTAGTTAGATAACATCGATTTATTATATTATTATTATATATATATACTATATAAATAATATATAATAATATATATATTATATAGTATATATATATCATAATATATATATAATACTATATATAATATATATTATATAATTATAATATATATATATATATATATTATATAATAGAATATATATAGAGTATTATGACTACAGATCTACGCGTAGCTTGTAATTTTACACGAATAATGTTGGCTTCCCCATGAGGGTTTTACAGAGATGATAAATTTTATAACATTTAATGAATATCGAACACACTTAAAATTACCAATATAAATTACAATTTAAGTAAATAACATAGATGATTGATTATATAAATAATGACACAGCCGAGCTTTCGTGGACGTTCGCGTCTCACTTCGTCAGGACTGAGGTTGAAAAATAATGCTTATTCTGATTATGACTACTTTTCTTGAATGAGTTGGCAACTTGGTCGTCTTGTAGAAGTTTCATAGTGATGAGAATTTTTCGGTAATATTTTCAGAGGGATTAACATTTTTTTATTAGGCTATTTAATGAGGGAGATTCTTTAAGATATTTATTGGTTATTTCATCTATTTGATATTCACCTCTTTGTAAGTTGAAATTGTTGGTGTTTTTTATGATGAAGGATTCCGTGATTTTTCTGTTAACTGTATTTTGTATAGGTTTTATGATAGTGAATGTGTTAGTATTTATGAAGTGATTTAGGTTATGGCGGTGTTTTACGAGTGCGGATGCTACCAGATTTTAAATCGTCCTCATGTTGACCGATACGGATTTTAAAGTTGTTAGTTTCTCCTATGTATTTTTGCAGGCAGTTATTACAGTTTATTGAGTATATGCCGGAGTCTTTAATAGGGTTATTATTTTTAGGTTTCAAGGCTTGTTTTAAGGTTAAACTGTTAGATTTTACGGTTTGTATAATATTAGGTAAGAAGTTACGTATAATATTTTTGTGAAGGTTGGGGATTGGTAAAATGTTGGAGAAAGTGTTACTATTGGTGGAACTTTTAAGATATTTTTGTTTGGCTTTTCGTAACGCGTTACTGACGATGTTGAAAGGATATTTTATTCTTTTGAAAATATTTTTAATGATTTTGATTTCAGAATCCATGTGTTGTGGACTAACGAGTCTATAGGCTCGGAGAAAGAGGTTGCTTAAAACTGCAGTTTTGGTGGAGACATCATGATCGGAATACCAGTGAATATATGAGGGATTGGAGGTGGGTTTACGATAGATACTGAAAGAGGGAAATTGGGAGTTAGACCAAGAAATGAGTAAATCTAAAAAATGTATATTATTTTCAGACGATGTTTCTAATGTAAATTTTATTTCAGGGTGTAAATTATTAATAAAATCTAACACTGTGTTTGTATTAATATCCTTTGGAACTAAGGCAAAAACATCATCAACATAGCGAACCCACTTATTGAAAAACCATAATAGGTGGGAAAACAGAAACCAGCAGTTCCATAAAAACAGCGACATCCTATTTGGTATACTCTTAAAACTGGAAAAGGACTACCTTGACAATATTCAATATCCTGCAAGATTCTTCAAAGCCCTACATAATCTCCAACAGAACCGAGAAATCACCATCTCAAGATCAGACAAAGGTAATATCATAGTTATCATGAACACCACTGACTACCTCACAAAATCTTACAATCTTCTAAATGACACAGATACATATACTCACATAAACAATAATCCCTTAAAAAATTCTCAATACCGCTTTAATAAATCTCTTACAACCATCCTTGTTGACCATAAAGATTTAGAAAATAATTTCAAAGCTTACCTTCCCACCCTGTCAAAATTCTGTGCCACACCAAAGATTCACAAAGATAATATACCTTTAAGACCTATCATTTCCAATAAATTGTATTACAGAAAAACTATCAAAATGGCTCTCCATTCAACTAAACCTTCATAGAAATGCTTCATCTTCTCAATGAAAAATTCTGAACATTCATACCATATAAAACAAGAACTTCTTGGAATTTTAATGTGGTGAGGCTTTGATGCTAGTTTCCCTATTCACAAAAAGTACCTGTAATTTTCACCATCAACTTACTTGAATATCAGATTACGAGAAACCAACTTTTAATTTTCAGATCCAGTTCCAATACCTAAAACAACTCATTTTATCTCACTTAGGACCATTCCTACTTTAATTTTCAGGATTATAAATATTATAAAACAAATTTCTGTTTGTTTATGGGCTCATCACTTTCCCCTGTATTCAGCAATATTTTTATGGAACTGCTGGAAGCTTACCACATTTTTCCGAGATTTCCCACCATAATCTGGCATCGATATGTTGATGACGTACTTGCCCTAGTTCCAAAGGATATTAATACAAACACAGTGTTAGATTTTATTAATAATTGTTACACCTGAAAGTCAAAATTTACATTAGAAAACATCGTCTGAAAATTAATATACATTTTTAGAATTTACTGCAGTTTCTTGGTCGAACTCCCAATCCTTCTTTCAGTATCTTATCGTAAAAACCCACCTCCAATCCCTGCATAATATTCACTGTAATTCCGATCATGATGTCTCACCAAAACTGCGAGTTTTAAGCAACCTCTTTCTCCGAGCCAATTATAGACTCGTTAGTCCACAACACATGGATTCTGAAATCAAAATTAATAAAAATATTTATCATTAGAAATTTCTATTTAAGATCGTCAGTAACGCGTTACGAAAAGCCAAACAAAAATATCTTAAAAGTTCCACCAATACTCTTTGTAGTACATTTCTCCAACATTTTACCAACCCCAACCTGTCAAAAAATATTACGTAACTTTCTTACCTAGATATTAACAAACCGTAAAATCTAATAGTATAACCTTAAAACAAGCCCTGAAACCTAAAAATAATAACCCTATAAAGAATCCGGCATATACTCAATACATTGTAATAACTGTCGAAAACATAGGAGAAAACTAAACAAATTTCAGATCCGTATCGATCAACATAAGGACGATTTAAAATCTGATACACAAGCATCCGCACTCGTAAAACATCGCCATAACCTAAATCACTTCATAAATACTAACACATTCACTATCATAAAACCTATACAAAATACAGTTAACAGAAAAATCACGGAATCCTTCATCATAAAAAACACCAACAATTTCAACTTACAAAGAGGTGAATATAAAATAGACGAAATAACCAATAAATATCTTAAAGAATCTCCCTCATTAAACAGCTTAATAAAAAAATGTTAATCCCTCTGAAAATACTACCGAAAAATCTCTCATCACTATGAAACTTCTACAAGACGACCAAGTTGCCAACTCATTCAAGAAAAGTAGTCATAATCAGAATAAGCATTATTTTTCAACCTCAGTCCTGACGAAGTGAGACGCGAACGTCCACGAAAGCGCTCGGGACTGTGTTCATTATTTATATATATTAATCATCTATATTATTTACTAAATTGTGAATTTTATTGGTAATTTTAAGTGTTCAGATATTCATTAAATGTTAGTAAAAATTATCATCTCTGTTAAAACCTCAAGGAGGAAAGCAAATTATTCTGTATAATATATAATATATATAATATATATATATTATGAATAATATTATATTATATATATATAATATATTATAGATATATATAATATATATATAATATATATACTATGATATATTTATTATATATATTGTGATTTATATATATATATATATATATATTATATATATATATATATTAATAATATATATATAATATTATATATATATGTATAATATTATATTATTATATATATAATTATATAGAATATATATAATATATAATAATATATCATCTATATATATATATTATATACATATATATATATATATATATATATATATATAAACTATATATATAATTATATATATATATATATATATATATTATATATATAAATATATATAAAGTATATATATACATATATATTATATTATATATATATATTATAGTATATATATAAATATATATAATATATTATATATATATATATATATATATATACCGTATTAGTTATTAACTATAGATATATAATATCTTACTTTATTATTGATATCAAAATTTCCTTTTGATTCCATCTCAAGACTACTATTTTAATTATATGTATAATTATTATTATTATATTTATGTTTATTTAAATTAATTAATAGATTTGTCGGTAATTAATATAGTAAATGATTTTAATCTAAACTCACCAAGAAAGTGTTCTTCCGGAGTGAAAAATGGAATATCTATATTTATTGCAATAATTTTCATCTTAATAAAACAGACTCATTTACAATTTAGATTTTAGAATTGACTAAATTAATAAAATATAATATATTATAGACTATAATACATGAAATTATTAGATTTTAAAATTAGAACTACCACATCTATCATAAAATAATACCTAAGATATTAAAATTGAGATGTACCAGTGTTATCTGCAATGATACATATTAACTTTCATAGTGTGATATACATTGCTCACTAAATATAAATGATTTTCAATGTAATAATTTATATACATAGGTGAGTATAGATATATTTATGACTTAAAAATTATGAAAAAGATATATAATCGTTAAAGAATGAATTTATAAACAAACATAATTTAAATTTAATTTTCTGCTGAAAACGAAATATATATTCAATCTGAAGAATTAATTAAAAAAAATTTTTGAGGTTAAATATTATTAAGATTGAAAATATTGGAACATAAAGTAAAGAAATTTTATTTAATTTTGTGGATAGAACAACCATATGGAGCAAATTTTATTATCTTAATTCAAAATTCTTACATATAGGAATCTAATACTTAAGATAAATTTAAATAATAGATATAGAAATTCTAATCTAATTTAGCCGAAAAAATTTATTAAATAACTGAATATTATCATCCTAATAACTTTAATATCACTAATTAACTATTGATTCAACTACTAAATGATACGGACTGATGTCTTTATCGATAAATTAATAAGTAGTTGTAAATGATGAATTATTCTTGTTTTGATGTTTATTTCCCCTCATATTATATTAACTGTTATATCTTACTATGACATATTACTTAGCCCTTCATTATTTACCAAAAACTCGATACTATTCTTATCACTATAATCATAATCCTAATTATATATAAGGTTCTCTGATAATAATTAATATACTCTAATAGCTCATTATAACAATCCGTAACACATGACTGTTATATGCTAGATTAAGTATTCAATATATTTTACTCACTAGGCATGATTAACACTTATATATATAATCCAATATATGATAATAAGTTTCTATTATAGTAACAGATTTTTCTACGTACTATCCTAATATATTAACTTACTGTGATATACGCTTATATATTATGATAGGTTACTTATATAATTACCTAATCATTGTAACTGTTTCAACTTCTTTGAATATCTGGTAATATATAACACTAAAGTATTTCAAATTGTGATACGTTAATAATTGTACGTTAGATGAAAACTTAACTAGTATTGATATTCAGAAGTGTAGAGTGGATTATAAATAGATCAAGTTATATAAAAAAGTTAAAGTTGAATATATTTTTGTTAATATCTCATCTTCATTAGGTTTATATGTGAAATTAGTGCACTTTTATACTTACATACACTATATGCTTTAATTCACTTCATATACATTATGAGAACTACAAGACGAGTACACTTGAATGATATGGACACATTACTTTGTTGGAATCTGTCTACCGGATTATTCACTATTTTGCAGATCGCTCTGCTTTGAACACTTGTGAAAAAACAATTAGTAAAAGTTACCCAAGAAAGATTATACAAAAAAAAAAAAGAAATATAAAAAAAAAAAAAAATCAAAAACTACAATAGCTAACAGACGTGAAATCAGGAATACATTATATATTGGATCTAATCCTGGTCAAAATCTACATTTAAGAAAAATGCTAAAAAATGTAAGATTAATAAATTAGAACAGTCAAAATAAGCAACAAAATTTCTTTGTGTTTTGTGAAATAGATTATTCACACTAATTAATGTTTAATAGTACGACTCATTACCAGAGGCCTTTTATAGTATCGCTTTTTATTTTTCGATTATCTCCTTATATTAATATATATATGTATGCGTTATACTATTTTTCAAATTTTTGCTTGTTTTATTATAACTATACAGATTAGTACCCATCAACATAGGAGGATCTTTGGAATGTGCAATGAACTATTTTTTCTAGAAAGAGCTGTAAACCATTACCCAGGCTGCTTATACCGCCACCGGATTGTACAGGAGCGGGGTCCATCTCGGTTCGCTCTAACTCCGCTGGGGCATACCTAGGGTAGACTAATTTACACCTCCACCCTCTTCCTCACGGAGGTGCCCTCACTCGTATATAGCTGCACCTCGCGCTTCGTTAGTTTGCTATCTAGGGGGTGTCAGCGGGGGTTCGCTCCCCCCTACCCTACGGGAGTATGGACAATAGGTCGTCTCTCCCCGGAGATGGTTGTTTCCTTCTCACTCTGTTGAGCATACCGAAGACACGTCGTCTACATCTGCACGATTTCTCAGATAATTCCATATTGACAAGATCCAGCTTTTGTACTGGCACAATTTGTCTATATAATATTATTTAAAAATCAAACGTTTTTATGATAAGTTACCAATAGATCTCAATATAAGTAATCAGTTTCTTCTAACTCACTTTGAATGGGTGTCATCCATTCTTTTTGTGATAATAACATGTGATTGGAAAATTGTGAGTGAGTCTTTCAATAGTATGGCTAGTGGACTATGAACTTGGCAAAGTAGGTCAACTAGAATGAAATTATATGTCAATACTTAATATTAAGAAATCAAATGCTAATAAAAGAGCTAATATGATACAACTACTATATTGCATAAGTATATTGGAGTTTACTAACATACATTTCATATTCAAATTGATGCATAATATAGACATGCCAATGATACAAAGCATACATCATCCGTCCACCCATGCGCTCCATATGTATTTACAAAAAACCTAAGCGAAGAGCATAAATTGTACTATAGTTTGATTTTTTTTATCTCTTTTCATTTTCAACAATATTTTAGTTATTACTCTGGACATTTTAAACTATCTAAATTCTCACACAAGAACCTTTTATCAAGGAATTTTTCCATCTGATCCAATAAGTTTAAGAAGTGAACATGAATATCATTTACTAATGAACAGAACTACATATACTCTGAACCAAACCATATGTTGTTATGATATTATGTTTAAATATAGACGAAGTTTGCAGATGTAATCCGTTTGGTCAATCCCGAGCGTCGCAGTCTCTTTTCGGTAGAACAAGAATTTATCGAATTTTGACAATTAGTTTTCTATCATCTTAATGTGTATTTATGTATATTATTATTCTATATATTTAATATTTGTACTCTAAACAGTTTCCGCAATAAATATTAATTAATAGCGCATGAGAACACTCTGACACATGATTCAATTGTATCCTTTGATCCCTTAGTTTATACTTATCTGCTAGTGTTTATATACTACTTTACTAGGTATGTACACATTCTTGAACAATCAGCAACATATTACGTTTGCATACTACTAATTATTGCTGTGCTCACCATTAAATACCAAGTTCTCTTGCTACTAGAATTATTGGACTGAGTTCTTCCTAATGCCTCCTTTCAATCTGTTTATATATATATAGGTATTAATCCATTAACTTTTCAAAGTTTATGTATTTACCTAATTAAGCTAACTATCTAATGTAAAATCTCATCACTTCTTATCAAAGTGTATGTCAGTATTATATAATGGCTAATGTACTTTCCTACAATATGTGCATATGATTATTGCCCATCGCTATCAATTTTTGACTACTGACATCATATCTGATAGACTAATGAAGAGCCATGATATATAATAACCTATTATTTGCTGTAGCTCTCAATGAGCTCCCTATGATTATATGAGCATTCAAAAGCCAGAATTGTACCTACGTTTAATATATAGTTAGTTATTAGTAACAGTAATGTATATTGTTGTTAGGTTAGGATATGCAGATTCATGTGGTATAGGATCAGTTTGGTGGTTATATTTAGTTAGATCAGTTTATGTTACCCTATATGTGTAAGTTGGTTATTAGAGCCACTTTCGTAAAATGGAGTTTCTTTATATAATTACTCGACTTATTCGATTGTTCATTATTATGAGTTGCTCTTAATCTACTGTTTCTTGAGAAGTGTGTCAGAATTAACTATCTCACCAATTATAAGATGCCTTTACTGGTTCTACGCAACCTGAACATGATTAATAATAATCCATATTGAATAATAGATCACGATAATAATAATAGATATATACTCATATATTACACTAACTATCAGCTCCAATAAAATAATTGACTAGCATAATTGAATATACTATAAATAAACTTCATATAATAATTAATAATAATATTACTAATAGAAATATTAAACCCAGCTCATTACCACAAGATTATTAGATCACATTAATAACATTTTACCTAATAATAAATACTACTGAGGATATAGATATGAGCTCAAATTAATCAAATATATATTATCCTATACGATTGATAATGTGAAAAGGATTTTTGTACAATAAAAATATCAATACCTAAAATTTTTAATATAATATAAGTAAGTCACATTAATAAAAAAATAATAATAATAATAAAATAATAATAATAATAACAAAATAATAATAATAAAATAAATATTCTAATAAATGTAAATATTATCATCTCTTTTTATTTTTCTATTTATATGCATGACTACGTAAGATAGCTAATAATTAATGTAAAGATCAGTACTAAGTATATAGCTAATAATAATAAAATAATAACGAAAATTATAAATAAAATAATACATAGATGTATAGATTATATAAGCTAATCATGAATGTGGAATAATAATAATAATAATAAAATGAGAATAACTCAAATCATATAATATTATTAGGAAAAGTATAAAAATGGAATAAAGAATAATAGATATACATAATGTTAATAGTATTATAATAATCATTCTATCAATTTAATTAAGTTTCCTTAATGTATTATATAATCAGACATAATATTATGAATAATTAATAATAATATAAAGTATATAAAATGTTAAAGGACATCCATTATATTATAATTAATAATGCTGAATCTATAACTGAACAAAGTTGTTCAGACAGATATTATATTTATTATGAATCATAGCTTTAAATATATTTGCATATATAATTCAAACTAAATTAATAATTATATTTACATGTCCTAACTTATAATTTAGCATCATAAATTAATGCAAATAATATATTCTTGAGTAGTTACTCTCTAACTTAGCATCAAAAATTCTAAGGATTATATGCCTAGGCATTGAGTTTATGCTTTCAACCATGAAATAATTCTATTCAATTAATCCAAAATATACATATAACACTATGTACTGTAAGATAGAAGGTAAGCACTTACACTACTAGCAGAGAGGGAGAGCTCGTTTGCGCAATGCACATTGAGGCAATCTCAAATATTTGAGTAGGTTAATACGAAAAACTTTCGTAATATAAATGAAATACAAAATTTAGTTTTTAATAATATGTAATATTATATCACTTTTATAAAATATCATAAATTGATAATAATATAATAGATAAAAAAGATAACATTGAAAGTTCAAAGAAATAATAATTGTTGTTTTGGAGCCAATATATCTCACACTAATTAGATCAAGTTTAAAACTATTTTACACAATAAATTGCAGAATATGTAATATATTCCATACATCTATATTATAGATTTTACATGAATTAAGTATATTAAAAAACATTAAAACTGAATAATAAATAACGGAAATTAATATACAGAATTTATAATTGATATATTAAAAATATATGATATATCAAATTGCAACCTTTGAACCCCAACAATAATACATGTATAATTAAATTTAATAATCATAATAACTATAATCAATAAAACGTAAATCAGAAATGAATAAATTAGTATTGAATTACATTGTGATAAGGTAATTAAATACTAAATATAATAATAAGATAAGGAAATTAACCTTCAATAATAAATCAATTAGAATTAAATGAACATTTACCATAAATCAATAATATAATAATAATAATAATGAATAATAATTTATATATAATAGATAATAATAAATAATTAAATAATAATAATAATAAATAATATTAAATAATATAAATATAAAAAATAATAAATTAATAATTAAATATATAAATAAATAATTTTATATTATACAATATAATTATAAAACAATTAAAATAATTAATATATAAAAAATAATAAATAATAATAATTAATTAATAATTATATATAATAATAAATAAATAATAATTAATAATATATATATATAATATATAAATTTATATATAAATATATAAAATAACTAATAAAATAATAATATATAATGATAAATAAATATAAATTGTAATATAATAATAATAATATATAATAATAATGAATAATAAATTAATAATAATATAATATAGAATAATATAAAATAATATAAGATTAATAATAATATAATAAATAATAATTAAATAATAATAAATAATAAAATAATATAATATTATAATATATATTAGATAAATAATAATAATAAATAATTAATATAAAATAATATATAATATAAATAAATTAATTAATTCATAAATAAATGAATATATAATATTAATAATAATATTATAAATTAATAATTATATAATAATAGTAATAATTAATAATATAATAATAATAATATAAAATAAGTAAAATATAATAATATATAATAAATTATAAATAATAATATAATTATATAATGAATAATAATAGATAATATAATTAATATTATTTAATAATAAATAAGTATTTTATTAATAAATAAATAAGCTAATTATAATAATTATATAAATTATAATAAAAGCATACCACTCAAATATGTATAATATACCATATAGTTTCTCATATTCTAATTATGACTAATACTCCAATAAAAAAATTAATAACCAATTGAATTTTTTATGATATAATGAAGATAAATGATATTAGTCGAAATAAGTACTGGTGGTTCAATCCAAAAATTTTGAAAACTTTTTTGCAGATGCTCCCCCCAGTCAGATCAAAACACTTAACAACTATAAGGAGGGCTAAACGAGATCCGATCCTTAGGTGAGCTATGATATGATATAGCGATATTCAAGATTCTATCACGATATAACTTATTTATCAAGTATTAAGTTGGGTATGCTTAAAGTCAACTATAAAGCATAAACGATGACTTCCACAATCACACGATTATGAATAAATAAAATGAATATAAATAATAATTAAGAATCTTTTGTTTTAATTAAAGTAATATAGATCAATAAATAAATATAGTTAATAATAATATAATAAATAGATATATATATATTAATAGTATGAAATCAATTAATAATAATATTTAAATCTTAATTAAATGAGATTTTAAAATAATTACATATATAACTAATCAGCTAATAATAATAATATGTCCATAATAATAAATTTCTATAGTAATACATAATAATAATAATAATATAAGTATATATATTGAAAATTAACACAATAATCAAGGTTAGATACTAGACTCTAAGAAAATAAGTAAAAAAAATAATGTAATAGAATGATAGATCAATTATAATAATAACCAAAATATAGTAATAATATAATTTTATATCTCCACCTAAGTGTATAATGAAAGATAATGAAATAATAATGAATAATGAATTAGCGGACACAGTAGTCTTTTACTCTTGTTCTAATGAATAGTAGATAAATTATAACGAATTATATATGTTATAACTGATTCCATTGGAACTCATAGTTTAAATTATTATAAAGATTATAAATTATATTAATAGATTGTGAATTAATCTTATTAATGAATAATACAATATAATAATAACAATAATTATATATAATAAGGTATATATTCACACTGAAATGAATAATAATAATATTGTACCTAATAATAATTGATAACTAATCCACACATTTTCCATAAGAAAGTATTATATTATGCAACTTATTTAAATGTAATAATAATGATAATTAATACACTTTTCAAAGTAGTTTCTCAAGTATAAAAATCCAGGATCATATAGAATATAATATATAAATAATGTAATAGAATAATAATAAAATAATTAATAATAATAAGTGTATTACTAATATCAATATATATATAGATAAATATGATAATACATATATATAATATTAATAATAATAAGTAATAAAATAAACTAATGTAATTATATGAGCTAAATGTTGATAATACTTTAGTAAGTGGTAAAGATACAAAGTACATATAAGATGCATATTCCACTTATCCCCAATCTAATAAATTAATGAATAAATAAAATTGAAGTAACTCCAATATCAAAATTTGGTTTCATATTAATGAATATCCGTAAGCTAATATTAATAATTGGAATAATCACAGTTAATTAAGTCACTAACTAAATAATTAATAATGACTTAGTCTATTATTATTATATAATTATATTACACGCAATCTTCACTCAAGATATATTAATAGATACATAGAATAAATAATAATAATCTGAAGTGAGTATATATAATAAATACATTAGATCATTTAATATAATAGTAATAACTATTAATAATCGATAACTCACATTTAATAGAGATGACTCAATTAATAAGTAATCAATATAAGTGACTTATTCTAAATAAATACTCATAACCAATTATATAATGACAATAATAATAATAATATCCATAATATTAATTCAATAACTAGAAATTTCAAGATATAGCTACCATAGTGCATAATCAATAAATATGAGATAATAGATATATGAATATACTCCAATAAGAAGAAAACTAAGAATTAATATAAAGTTAATTATGTTTAATATTGATAATAATAGGTTAATGAAAACAGTATGAATAATTATAAATGTAATAAAAATTATAATAAATGAAAAGTAAAACGCTGAAAAAGAATATTATATTAGTTTTAAAAATAAAGAAAAGATAATAATTAAATAATAAATTATACATACATTGCATATATTTTAGAACTGTAATAGTAAGCCTATTTATGTAATCTGCTAATACAGAAACTTAGTTCGATTAAATTTTGTGAGTTGTTAGGATTATAGGACTTGATGTACTGGATATAGTTGGATATATGTCTCACTATCCACCACCTATTCTGCCTCAGCAGTGAATTAAGACTGTGTGTTTCTAATCTGATATATTTCATACTGAACGTATACTATATGGCGATGAGTATGTAATCAAGTCTGTATACAATTTATATGTTGGAGATTATTCCACGGATTCACTAATGCCATTAATGTATATGAGATAGCCCTTCCGAGATTTCAGATTTGCAAGCTGATAATATTACAGCTCATATGATCTTAAAGGATATAAGGAGTGATATTTTGTGAACGACGGCAGTAACAGATTCTCACTCTTCTTTTAAATCCCCCATCTGTGTTTATGTGTTCTTAACGATCTCTTGGTCCTGTACGAACTTTATTGTGTCTTGCCCAAAATCATTCACTCATTGCAGTTCCTTATGGGTTCATTTATATGATAAGAAGGAGACTACTTACAAGATACCTACAGTGGTCGTAAATTCATCACGATTCAAGTCTTTAGCAAAGATACCAAATTTCTTTGATAATGGAGTGCGAGTAATAGTCGATGTTCAGACTCTAATAAGGTATTTACGACCGGCACCTGTAATATTTCTAGCTTAACTTATTTTTTTTGTACCAGACGATAACAATAGGGGTGAAGACACATAGATCAGCTAGGATATACTCTCCCTAGATTTTGCACACACCACATAACCGATAGACAATAGAGGTAGATAATGGATCATAATTTCTAAGGACTATAGTTAAAGGTTTTTTCATATATTACTTGTTTTGGAATCAAAAATTCCTATTATATTTCTTCGAATATAGATAGTTACCGTACAGATGTATGTGATTATTACTTGTAATCAGAGATCTACAATTTATCGTGTCTGTTGAATACGAGGCACAGCTTAGTACAAATGATTCCATAGTTGAATCTCATCCTACATGTATTTATGGCACTATGCAGACGATAGCCGATTTAGCTGGTAATAGTATGCATCCCTGGTTATTGCTTAATCATTGTACTCTGGACGAACAGGGTTCATTTTTGCATCTGTTAATGTACTTTCAGGTAATTATAGTCCGTTTCTGTAGATTTAGGGAGAGTGTCTGGTGTATGCCGTGAGTGAGCCATGTATAATGATTTTAATGTCCTTAGTGTACTCATTTCGATACTCGTTAAGTGTAATTTATATTACATGTTCTGATATTAACGATATTGCTGTATCATCTAGATATATTGAGAGTTATAGTATTAGAATTAGTAGACTCAATTTTGGCATCTATATATATTATTATATATATATTATAAGTATAATATGATGGCTATACCATAGATATAATGTAATGCCACTATGAGGGACTACCTGGGAATATAGAGGCAAGTATAGGGATGATATAAGGTCTATCACTAAGCTGACGTTAATTGATTGTATATCAGGTATCAGGATAAGTATTGACTATGAAACTCATATGTATATGATGAATCATCTTCTATTGATAATCCAAGTTCATACTCAAATTTGTTTAAGAGTAAGTTGTTCATGGATATCGTATCATCAGCAATGCTAATCGAGAAACCTCTAACATACTAAAAGTACATAGTCTCTGTTTTTACAATATTTAGTGCCATATACACATGTATTAGGTTTTTACTGAGCTCATAGACATTTCATCTTACATGGTGCGTCCTAGTCTTGTGTGCGGGTTCTTTGCAGATGCTTAAGCCAAAGCGATTGATAGTAGATATGCAGAAAACACACAAACTTCTACTATGTCATCGGTATCTATTATTGTATACAATGTAATTGATGACTTACTGGTGTTACTAATTATTTATTTCTCTAATAGATGTACAGTATTTTACCAGTTGATTCATAGTAGATGCATTGAAATCGGTAACGAGTGATTGTTTTCGCTAGAAGACAACAGGTGTCGAGACTCCTGGGCAGTCATTTTACAGCGACAACTGTGTTACCTTATATGTGTTGTACAGTCAGTCTCTCATCCCTATGGATAGCTCACATGTGTGTATATGTACGCAACCTTGAATTCCTTTTCTCATTAGCCCAAACTCTCAAACAATCCAATACCCTAGTTAACCGTATATGAACCAAACAACAATATTTATCAATAATATTAATACTAGAGAGATGGATGCCACTTATGGAACTCATATAAGTAATACATCAATGATGGATGATAATAAGGAATAATAATAATAGATATATGATAAATAACAAAATAATTCAATCATGTTAGCATAATAATAAATTAAAAATAAAACATTGCGAGGATTCAAGACGAGTGATATTGATCACACATAATCCTCCAAAGCAAATCTACGCCGCTATTGAATTCTCTTTGTCTTAAGACAAAAATGAGTTTTCATAAGCGAGAAAAAAACAATGGTATACAAAAATTATAACATATAGATCTTGCATGATATCTTACTTCTCTATGAAGGGATAAGGAAATTTTTAAGAAAATCGGAGAGAGCAACACACTCCGCCCATTATCTGAAACTTCTCAAAGTATGTCCTTGATTATGAAAAATTATTTATTATATTACAAAGTTTTCATTCATAGAGTGTTGAGTTAACAATCTAGGTTAATAGTTAAGTTACTAATTAGCATATATTATATAAATAATATATATATATATAATTTAATATATATATAGATATATATATTATATAATATATATATTATATATTCATATTATATATATAATTTAATATATATATATTATATTATTTATATTATATATATTATATATATATAATATATTATATATATATATATATAGATATATTATATATATATAATATATATGATTAGTATTATAATATATATTATATTAATATTATATATATATATATTTAAAAAATATATAATATATAATAATATAATATATTATATATATATATATATATATATATAGATAATATATATTATATATATAATATATATATATATATATATTATTATATATATATAATATATATATATATATATAATATATTATATATATATATTAGTATATATATATATATATAATATTATAATATATATATATATATATATATTAAATATTAATTATATAATTTATTTATTAATATATATATATATATTAATATTAATATATTATATATTAGTATAATATTAATAAATATATATATATATATATATATAATATATAATATATATATATATATTATATATAAATATAGTTAATTATTATATATTATATTATTTACATTATATATATAATAATAGATATATATATATATTATTAAAATATTACTATATATACTATATATATATATAATGAACAGTGGCCGTATCCTAATGAATATTATTCGGGAGAGGGCCAAAATCAAAAAATCGTGTCTTTATATATATATATATATATAGTAATATATATATATATATATATATATTAATTATATATAGATATTAATAATAGAATATATATATGATAATATTATATAATATAAAATATATTTATTATAATTAATATATTATAATATTAATACATAATAAAATTAAAACTAATGTGATTAAATTATAAAATTTAAATAATTATAAAAATCTCTACTCAAACAGTTGATATAAATTATTTCTCAAATTTAAATAAAGAATATACTAAAACAAAAAAAAAAGACATACACTACTCATCACACACTTATATAAATATACAACACACACACACACAACACACACATCACATACACTACACTAAGCACATACACCACCACATCACACACACTAACAACTAACACACACTATAAGACTACATCACATCTACATCTACACATCACATCAACACATACACAACATGATGAGAAGGTCAGTGACTTCTAATATAATTGGTAGTGATAATAATTAATTCCGCTCAAAAGGCCATATTTCTATAGTTTTTCCCATTTGTGACAACAATCAATTGAATAGTACTTATATTTGAAATGTTAGTTAGTTACTGATAATCACTTGAATTTTACTAACATAGTTAATAGATGAAATATACAAGTAATCTAGTAGAAAGAAACCACACTGATAGTTATCAAAGTGATTCGCGTTATAGTCCTATTATAGATAGAACGAGAGTGGTGTGATTTTCGAAGTGTAAAAAATGAGTATTATTTCAAACCTTTTCCTCAGCAAAGCAATGGGGAAGATTATATGAAATTACTAACATCGTAGCTAATGTACTGTGTTCTAAATCTTAATATGAAAGTATTCCGCAATTGGCAGCCAAGTTTAAATAAAACACAGTATTCCATCTAGACTCTCTTACTCAATTATAACGGAATAATTAGGAAGATGATTCTAGAATAGTATCGTAGCAGAGTCGGAGCAGAGCTCTCGCAACTTAAGTGCGTGTCTCATTTCAATTTACATTGGCAGATGATTTTTGCTCAAGTAGGTTCCTTTCAGACACGTCTCATACTAGTTAGAGGCATGACTACCATAATGCACTCGTAAATATCGAAATGAGTAATATTACATAGAGGTAAAACTGCCCAGATTATGTGACAACTTAAGATTATAATAATTATTTATTGTTTAGTTAATTGTATGTACTGCGATACAAGAAACTAGTCCATATTCTATATGAGTGTTTTTGGCCGATATTTTCCTGTTTTTAAGCTTGTTATTATGCTCATTTCTATACTTTCCCTCTTTATTAAAAATTACCCATTTATCTGCTTTTACTAAATCTAATCATTTATGGCTTTACTGAGATTATCTTTACCTTTATATAAAATTAATATTATACGATCGAGCCATATGTAAGTTCTCCAAAAGCAGCAGTTAGGCCCTAATGGAAGTCAAAATTTTAAAAGGAAATTTTAAAAGAAATTTTAAGTCTATAATGACGCGTAAAATTTTTCTCCAACTCGTCATCACTGGTTAGGCGTATAGAAAATGGGATATATTATGTGCTATATAATAGATAATTAAAGTCTATAGTGGTAGTTGGAAGTGTGTAATGTTGGGTCTCATGTATATTTATTGGAATTTGTATATATCTTTAATTATCTAACAGACATTATTCAATACTTCATAAGTTATACATGTAATTCAGATAGCGCATTACTACATTCTTCAAAATCAACTGAATACTCATGGTGTGTTTTCGACGTTATTATGCGATGTGCAGCCAGTTTTTGCATTATCTATGACTTACGAGATTTGTTTCCTGACAGCCGGACGATATTTATAATAAAATTAATATTTAACTTCTGCACGTTATATATCATTATTACGGATATGATGACTAAAAATTTATTAGTGTCTAGTGATAAATATTCGGGGGGGGCCAATGGCCCTCCTAGACCCACTCCTATACCTAAATTAACGCCGACATGTAATATATTAATAGTAATTATTATAATATATAATATAATATTTAATATGATATATATATATATATATATATATATAATATATATAATTATATATATATATATATAGTATTAAGTAATTATATATTATATATATTATATTAAATATAATATATATATTATTATTATTATAATTATTATATAATTATAGTATATATATATATTATGTTTTGATATTGTGGTATTAATCACTAGTAAAAATCATAATTTTTTATCAATATGTAATTGTACAAGCTTTATAAATGAAAAGGAACCTTCAGGCATACTTTATAGGCTTCTAATAAGGAAGGAAAATAGGAGGTGAGATAGTGAGTTATTACCCATCCTTTTTTTTTTTCCTCCATTTGACTCTCATATATCATTTTATTACTATTCTATATAGGTTCCTATAGTATTAATATATCATATACTTATGATAATTGGAAGCGCTTGCCTAGTTATTTTATTTATATTTAAAATTTATTAAATAATTATTATATTTATTATATTATATTATATATTTATTCTATTTATATTATGAAATTTCAAATTTTATTTTATTTTTCAAGTATGTGTTTGTTATTATGTTATAGTGTACTTTATGAGTATTGTTAGGTATTTATATTGAGTCATAATTAGTTGATGGAGCGATGTTGTGACAATGCCTATGGGACTAATCTAAGAAAATAATTAGAGATTGTCATATGAATGCTTCAACTGTGTGTGAATTATATTGTTCTTTGCAGAGCACTTGTCCAATAGTTGTGTTTTGTCAGAGGTTACTAGAATCCTGACATTATAATATACTTTTTATAATATCCTGAATTCTGAACTATATAATACAATATATAATATCCTAGATCTTATACTGTATACATATAATCCTGAAAACCTAAAATCCTTTGATCCTGAATACCTCTTAAGATCCTCTTTGATCTGTAAAATCACTTAAATCTATTGTAATATGCCTGAAACCTTTATATACTCACTTCTAAATCACATGAAAACTCATTATACATAATTAATAGTCCCTTCTGTCCAGAGACTGTTGTGAGGGTGTTATTGGGATTTTAATGAGCTCTCTCCTCTGAATGCGATGTTGAGTCATTCGATACATGGTCGAGCCATTTAAATATATACCATACTATAAGCTTTAACTCATCACTTGCCCATCAAGTCTATTAATTGTATTAAGGAATTTTTACGTGTAATGTCGTGATTTGAACAATATTATAACTTCATCAGCTCTCGAGTGATTTTACGTTATCCTATATGAGATTGATGCAAAATATTTTCTTTTCCAAAATTCTTATAATATAAACATCTCTCAATTGAGTGATTTTTATTTTATTTATTTATTTATATTACATAATAATATAAGGTTAGTCTTAATTTTCCAATCTTAATGTTATTATTTATTAATCATTTATTATTATTACAATATATTTATATATATCTTAATAATTTGATAAATATAAAAATTATTAAAATTATTTTATTTTTTTTTATTATTAAACACATACAGCCTAATCTATCACGATGTATTATAAATACCTTTTAATAACCAGATTTTTGAATAACTGTATTTATTATTTTATATATATTTAATTGAATAGTTTAAGTATTGTCTTATATATAAAAAGTTTTTAATAAGTATAATCACAATATTGCGTCACTAAAAATATATTTGATCTATTTTCAAAGTGTAAATTTAATTTGAAGGAGTTGGTAGAATGATGAGCGTTTACGAATCTTATAATTATGCATATAGTAGACTGCCATTTTATATTATTAGAAAATACATACATTATTAGATCATATTGTACGCTTTTGTATATCATTTTTAGCTCCCATTAAATAATTTACTTCAATGTTTTAAATCATTTATTTCAATTTCCCTTTTATAATTTTTAGATCATTAATAAGTATGCAAATTTTGACGATTAATATGATAATATTTATATATACCTGTTTTGATCATACGAAACTATCAGTTCACCTAAGTATTTAAAATCCAAATCATTTATATAACAGATTTTTTTCAGATCATTCATCTTACAGTATACTAGATAATATCATAAGAATTTAACAAGTTCAGCTTAACACTATCATATCTCAGATATTATATATGTCTCCTTATTATCCCTTTAATTATATCTTTAAAATTTCTTATTATTGTGCAGGCTACGATCAAAATCCATTCACTAAACATACATAAACGTTGTATATATATAGTAGCAATTGCATTAACAATGTTTGTCACAACTTCATTCGTATTTATTGCATGTTGATTAATAATCCTTTTGAAAAATCCTTTTGAAATAATCTATTTAAGTACGCATATACTACTCTCCCATTAATATACATGTTTTATCCATAGCAAGCGTAATAACGAGTGTGGTTAAAATTGATCTATAATTAGCCTCGTATCTATTAATCATATAAATTTAGCAGCAGTATCTGCTCATATTAAAGATTATCTCTACCAGTTTCATGACGTTATAGTATTCATTAATAAATATAGTTCCATACTACAAAAAAATTACAAACTCTTACCGTGAATTTAGTCTTATATATTTGTAATTAGCTTTTGAAACATCGATTCACTCTACTGTATTCTAATAGCTATTGAAGTAATATGAATAAGTATTGTGCTGGAATCAAATACATCACTTCGTAATATTATCTCATTGTCAGTTTATAATCATCTTCTTGTGAGAGTAGGACCGCCATCTTAATTGTATCAATATAAACAACCCTGTTAATGACATATTCCTATTAATTTCAAGAGTATAACTCTTGATATACTTTACTCATATAACAATAATATCACTAATGTAAAACAGTTTAAAAATAATATCAACTCTGACCAAGCTACTTTATTGAACTGCCAGTTTAAAGTAATTAGCATAATTTTTAGTTTATTTTTACCTATCATACAATAAAGTAGTATTTTCTGACTATATTATGTAAGAATCCAGCTTTATTAAGTGGTCTAGTACTTGACATTGCAGCAATATTATTAATAAATCCACTAGTCTACTACTCATATAGCTCTGATCTTAGACTGCTTTGTAAACCTCATGGGTACTCGCTTTCATTTTATAGAATATAATGTATATGGGCTATCTAGCAGTATATTTTATTCCTCAAAATAAGCTCTATATCATGTTATCATAATCAGAAATAGAAAACTTTAGTCAGCATGATTACCTCATTATATCTTTAATTATATTACTAAATAAATTCATTACTGGTAATAAAGTATTTTCATTGTACTGTTCATTATACTAAGAAGAAACAGATTCGCCATATATCTTCATGTCTGAAATACAAAGATAGTAAAAAGTTAATAGTAAAATTACACTTATTGGACTCTATTGTTTCCATTGGCTGCCAAATAATGGAAGCTCGTTTACAAATTTCTTTCATTATTTCGATTTATATATAAATATATATATTTTTTTAAATTCTCAGCAGAAATGGATATTCGAAAAGAGCTCTTGTCCTTTTTCTGAAATCGATATGTCGTTATTGGATAATCAAAAGGGCGTATGTACTGAATATGAAATTGCTGCCATGCAAAAAGGCGAAATGCACCGAAAATGAAATTTCTGCGTTTTAATGAATTTGTATGTAAAATAACGAATTATGCATCTTGTTGTCATGCGTACAACTTCGTTGGTATTGACCAGAGATTTGCCAATATATTCACTTGACTATAATTGGTTACTTTTAAAAAATATTTCTGCACCAAAACACATCAAATTCATATTTTTTACAATTTAGGTAGATACGCCCTTTTGCCGCATCAGCGATGATATATATATATATATATATATTCATGTGTATATATAATATATATATATATAGATTATATATATATATATATATGATAGTATATATTATTATATATTATATTATAGTAGTATAATATACCACTACTTTAACTCTTTACGCAATCATTAATTGGTTGGCTTCTCTGTCATATGCCTTTTGCGTTATCAAGACTGATATTATATAGTAATTTATATTTATATATAAATATAATATATATATTATATATATATATTATTATATAATATATAAATATATATTATATATATAATATATATATATATTCGCTCAAATAAAATATAAACAGTGAAATAAACAATATATTATCACCTAATTTTAAAACTTCCTTTAATTTGCATAAACATCTAAGCTATTTTCCATATCCCAGTTTAATAATAATAATAATAATAATAATAATTATTATTATTATTATTATTATTATTATTATTATTATTATTATTATTATTATTATTATTATTATTATTATTATTATTATTATTATTATTATTATTATAATTATTATTATATGTTTATTATTTATTATTATTTTATTACTTAATTATTATTATCTATTATTATTATTATTATTATTATTATTATTATTATTATTATTATTATTGATTATTATTATTATTATTATTAATATTAAATGAATGATAAAGGTTTCTTCGTTATTTATGGGTTTGTTTCAATAAATTAATGCTAAGACAATCTCTTGCTTAAATATTTGGAATGTATAAATTTAAATGAGAGAAATAATGGGTTGAGTGACAGAGTCGCAAGGCACAGTGCCTGGGTTCTACCCCTCTTTTCATTCAAACACGAATAGCGTCTCCTTCGCCACCTTCTATTTACCTGGATGTCCTCAATCACGTCACAATAAAGATCATTGAGCTTCATTTTCATTTTGAAAAAATAGAAGAATTTCAATTTGAGTAAGATGTATGCAGGATAATTGTTTTTTTGTTGACCTGTCAAAACATTTTTCGTTGTGAAAGATACATGGAATTTAGCGTTGTCGTAGTGAAGAAAGTAGTTGCAGTTGCGCCAAAGTTTTGTTCTGTTGCTTCGAGCTTCTTATCTAGCAGGGTGTACGAATTCCATAGCAGAAGCACTTTGAAGTTGGATAAACTATCAACATGCTCTTTCGTCGTACTTCTTCGGTCTTGAGAGATGAGGGTCCTCCCAATGCGATGACTTTTGGCCTCTCCCAGGGTTATAGACGTGAACCCAAACTCTGCGATATCAGTAGTAAACAGTAACTTTCTGGATCTGGATCCGCATCTCGTAATGGCTTCTAGTTGCTTTCTAGTGACGTCCTATCTCACTTAAATCGCGCATGCCACAGAACGTTGGGAGTCGACCTATGGCTTCATCACAGTTGACCTCACGAGCATGTCAAGAGCTTAGTGGGGAATTTTCCCAGTTTCTCGCAAAATTTATAATTTTTGTTTTGTTCTAACCTCGATTCCGTGAAAAAATTGAAGATCCACATGAACACACATTTTTAGTCATAAATGATACATATCACGATGTATTCTGAAGGAGGCATTGTTTCAGCGTACACTTAGTCGATTGCCTGCGAAAGACCATACCTCTCACTATCACGTTCGTGATAACCCTTATAATTATATATTAGTAACTATATATATTATGTATATAATATATATATTATATATATATTATATATTATATATTTATACTATATATATATATTATATGTATATAATTAGAGTAAAGTAATTAAATCAGATAGAAAGAAGATAAAATAATTATAAAAAGATTATTAATATATTAAAGTAGACTTTTAATAGTTATAACCTTTTAATGGTGCTGTTTTGCCGCATGCGTGTGCGTGCTGCTTTTCTCAACACAGATTCACAGTAATATATTATTAAATAGATGTGAGGATGCCATGATACAGGTGTTCTCTAATAGTCGAAGCTCAATTACTAAAAACAAAAGTAAATAGAGACAAATTAAAATAATTGTGGATTGATGTTTTATCCACATTCAAGATTCTATTGACGGCATCAATTTAGTATATATATTATATAATAATATATATATAATATTAATAATTTATATATCTCTCTATTATATATATATATTCTATAAGTTTTATATATGATATATATATACTTATATAACAATTTTAATAAATATATCTTCTTCTTAAATATTAGATATCTTATAATATATATAACTAATATCTATCTTATTCCATCTATCTAGTCGTATATATCTATATTAATACTTACTGGTTATTATAATCTATTTTAATTCTATTAATATTATTCTCTCTATATATATCTAATATATATACTATATCTATAATCATATATATATATTAATATCTTAATATTATCATTTATATATAAATATAATAATTATATATTATATATCAGATATATATATTAATCTTCTACTACTATATATATATATACTGAGTATGATATAGTACGAATATCTTATGATCTATAGTTCTATCTATAAATTATATATCTACGTACTATTGTTACTTATCCTCTAGTACGTATATATATATAATATCATATTCTTTATCATCATTCTCGTATCTCTATCTTACATTTAATAGTACTATTATATCTATATGATATGTATACATTCATTATACTTCTCTGTCATATATCTCTATTAGACAGCCATGAGTATTAATACCTCTCATCTATCTTCTTACTATATCATAGCGTTGATATCTGATCTACAATATATATGATCTATTATATACCTATAGTATCAACTATATACTATATCATCTTATCTTTATCTCTTATATATATTATATACTATATATATATATTAAATATATTATTAATTATATATATATTATAAATATTAATATATATCATATATATCTATATATATATATATAAGTATATATATGTATTATATATATACTATAAAATATCTATATATAGTATATTATAGTATATTATTATATCTATCTAGTATTACTTCTTAATATATACATTATTCATACTATACTATATATATAAATATTATATAATATGATTACTTAATATAATTAATATATCTATATATAATATAATTAATCTATACTATACTATATATATCTATATCATATATATATCTCTATATATATATATCCTACTATATATTATATTAATAATACTCATATATAATAAATATTAAGTATATTATATATTATATATATATTTAATATATTTAAGTTATCCAAATTATTCATAATTTTAAATTTATGGGTATCTTAAATATTATATCTATATATATAATTAAACGTATATCTCGTTACAGAATTATATAACTGTATATATATATATAGTAATAGTCTAAAATAATAATATTCATTATCATCAATAATAATTATTAATCTCTTATATATATATTATATATGATTCATTATATATACTCTATATTATATAGTTTCATTTTATATCTTATCTTAATAGTATATATATTAATCTATATATAGTATAGTATATTGATAATATATATATATAAGTTACTTATCTTATAATATCATATAGTCACTACTATCTATTAGTTATAGTTATTTCTATCTCATATATAATATTATAATATACTATATCTTATATTATCTATCTCTATCTATTAGTATATTACTATATATACTATAATATAATATATATCTATCTATTTAATTATATGTATGATAGTTACTATCTAGTTAGTAATGGTCTCAGTATTGGTTTATATATCACCATTATAGCTATATATATAATACTATATCATATTTATATATATAATTATTAGTACTAAAAAACCTTATTTAATCATATCATATATCTATACTATATCTACTATAATCGCAGTCTTGTCTTAGTATTATTTACTATATATTTTACTATATAGTATAGTAATATATATATACTATATATAATTATATGGTAATTGCTCCGTGGTACACCAATACGAACTCTGAATGTTGAATGAAAGCACTACTTTATATTTTATCACCTTAGATTATGTGGTGTCACTTCGGTATCTTCCTCTAACGAGTTTTTGTAATTGATTTACGACAACATGGAGAAAACAGTTAGTCACATACACCAACATTAAATATATACATTCGCCTCCTGAATCACTGAGAAAAGGCAAAAACTAAGCACGACACAATGGGAATAAACACCAACATAAAAAAGATAATAATTTATAGTATATATATATAGCTGATATATATAGTATATATATATTCATAGTATATAATATATTTATATATATTATAGTATATATTAGTATATAAGTAATATAAGTAATATATATATTATTATATATATTATAGTAAGGTGTTATCAGAACGTCCATAGTGAAGAGGTGATGGTCCCTTTTCCGCACTCGCGTCGAACCAAGTGTCGCTGAAAAATGCTCTTCAGAACTCGTGATATGTAATCATTTATGATAAAATGTGTGTTCATGTGGATCTTCAATTTTTTCACGGAATCGAGGTTAGACCAAAACAATAATTATAAATTTTGCGAGAAACTGGGAAAATTTGCC
>JABUQX010121166.1:0-2500 GCA_015478945.1 Trachelipus rathkii
AAAATTTATTAATTTTATTATTGAATTGAATGATAAATGAAAATTACAAAAATTATAGTTTTATATGATAGAGTTTCTATTTAGTGTTTAATATTTCTAGGTCATCTAGTTGCGGACTTGTTTTATCTGGTTGTGGATTTTTTTATCTAGTTACGGATTTAATTAATCCAGTACGGATTGTTTGATCTGGTTATGACTTACCACTTTGCATTGAAAAACAATTACTCTAAATGAATTTATGACCATTTTTTTTAAAGCGATGAAAACTTTCTAATATATATGTGAAAGTTTTCAAATCTGTGTTTATCAAAAAAAAAAGAAAAAAAATAAAAAAAAAAAAAAGAAAAAAAAAAAGAAAACAAACAACTTTCCGGCCCGTGGAGATTTTATTTAAACAATGGTGAAATTGATTAATTATTATATATATTTTTTAAAATTTTTACTGTGTGTGTGTGCGTGTGTGCGTGCTCGCGCGAACTTTAGTTTATCTAATTTATGTTTGTGTATTTGTATGTGCGCGAACGTTATTTTAATCTCTTTATGTGTTTGTGTATTCGTCGTGGCCGATTGGCTAGACGGTTTTCCGCAATGTGGCATGAGATGGTGTAGCTGAGAACATTGAATCTCGCTAGGCAGAAGTACCTAGTTAGATTTCCTCGGATCCGCGTATAGCTAGGGAAGAAATTGACCTAGAGTAATTGCCGTACTACGAATTGGGCAATGGAGGTGTGTGAACATGAGAGTTGGTGAGTAAAGATGGGGCTGTATGTGTGTGTGCTCCTAAATACTTTCTAATAAAAAATGTATAAATACTTTTTTTGTTAATAATACGGCTATCATTCTTATTAACATTTCCGGTCTCTCTCTCTCTCTCTCTCTCTCTCTTCTCTCTTAGTATATATTTATTTATATTAAGTGATTGGAAATTTACGTTTGTCTAAAGTATATAGTATAGATTGTAGTATATTAATATATAGGTATATATATGTAGTATTATATAAATTTATGTATTAGAATATACTATCATATAGGTATATTATATATATTATATATATTTATAGTTATAGTAGGGTGGGTGGTAGTAGTATTATATATATTATAGTAGTATTAATAGTATATATAATGAAGTATAGTGAATAAATAGAAACGAATTATTTTCATATTTATGCTGACATCTCCTGTGAAAACAGCTTTGAGTAAACAAACAGTACTACAGAATTGGAGCCAAGATTTAAACAAGATTGTTGATGATATTTAAAGTATGTCTAAGGAGTATCATAAAATATTGGAAGATTTTTGAAAAAACAACTTAAAAAAAAAACAATTGCATTAAATCTTTCACGCAAAACATGCGAATTAAAACATTCTCATTCCCTTTTAAAAAATTAAAAGAAAAAAGGCTTGACAAAAAAAATAGTTTAAAATCTCAAGCATAAACTGTCTATTATACAAATTTGGATTGGTAGCAATCTTCCGAAATCAGAGCATGTCCAGCCATGGAAAACGGAGTTTTTGTACGCCGCGTTTCAAACACACTTATATATGGACATACAGTAGTTTGACATTTAATATTAACTTTTGCGAATCGAATTTTTCCGTAGACACTTCAATATGTTTATTCTTTATAAATATAATTTTATTAACATAAATATTAACATGCTATATGAATGAAGATCATGAGAAGAGGTTTATGAAAGTGTCAAGGGCGTATAAGATCTGCATATTTTATTATTTGTTGTGAGAATATGGAATTAAGCTGTAGTAGTTGTTTTACTGTGCATAATGCAAGGAGCTGAGTAATCGGCTTGATAGAAAAGTCTACTTGTGTTCCGGCTCGGCTTCCCAACTCATGTATTCCGGATTCCAGCTATGCGTATTATTGTGTCTCCAGTTGTTCCGGTCTAGTCGGGAGTTCGGTGTGCCAAGTTAATATTTGACCGATTCGTTCTTCCGGCTATTGGTGACCGTGATTCATTAATGTCCCTGTTGCAGCCCTGATAAATTGAGTTAACATAAAGATTTTGTTGTGCGCTGAAGTTCAGGGCTTTAAAGGTCTCATATTGTAATATGTCTGTGCAGCAGAGAGCAATCGCAGCGCGCGACTTGTAAGCAAGCAAGATAATAGCCTAAAGGCTTTATATTCCATTTTCCGTAACAAATACTGATATATGGGAGGTGATTTAAAACCTACCCTTTCGCCAAATAGGAGGGATACGACCCTCCCTATCTCATATGAGGACAGATTTTCTTTTCTTTTGTCTGTTATAGATATAATTGTTTCTGTCAATTATAAAAATTCCTTTAGATATGATAAGCGATGTACTGCTAGACTTTAAAGATTGTTGTTTCGGGACCAATTATATAGCAAATTGCCCTCGGAATATGATGTGATATTTAGTATAGTAGGTAGTGGCGGTGTAGTGTGATTTTTTGTTGTAGCGATGTTAAGAGGTATTGTGTGAGTAATTAGTATAATTGGGTATATGTACTAGTTATATTA
>JABUQX010121166.1:7500-10000 GCA_015478945.1 Trachelipus rathkii
TTTATATAATATATAGTATATATAATATATATTAAAGTATATTATATATATATATATATATATATATATAGTAATAAGTATATATATAATATATATATATGATATATATAAATATATATATTAAATGATATATATATTTATTATTTAGTATATTTATTTTGATTTATATATTTTTAAAATATTCCTTAAATATCGATTATATCTATTTTTAGTTTATTGATATCGCGGCATTTGTAAAATAAAAATCTGGTTATTTAGAGTGTCCGAAATCTCAACAAAACTTAACCTTTTCCTTCTATTCTCGTTGCCGAACCGTAACTCTAGGACAAAACAACTTAACCTAACCTAACCTAACCTAACTATAGTAACTTCGTATATCGGCTAACCTAAACTTCTAACAGCGGTTATATCCTATGGACTAATGAACAATTTGAACCTAACCGAAATGCCTATACCTGAACCGTGTGAGTACGCTAATCCTATACCTAGTACCTAATTACTGAAGCCTTAGACCGTAACCTTAACCTACACAGACCTTAACCTAGAACTATGACTCCTGAAGTCTGGCTTGTACGGGATAATGGTCGTTTTATGTGTTATAGCGGGGTGTTGAGGACCATTTAGCTAGTCCCTTTCTCATTCATCTATTGTATAAGTAGATTAGCATTATAGATTGTAGTGTATTGTGTATTTTTTCAGCCGTGTAATGTTAGTATAGGTGGTCGTGTGTGTAGTTTCGGGGATGTAAGTATAGTTGGGCGGGAACACCCTTTAATTAAACTAAAACTCAGTTCATCTAGCCCTTAAATAGTTTTCTTACTTAACGAATGTCCAATAAGTATTCAGGTAATTAGGTATAAACTTTCTTCGAATAATGGTCACTATCATAATCAGTACCAAATTTGTCCACAAAAGATTTATCCTGATGTCGAAGAGTATTTTTTTTTTTATAGTATAAAAAAATTTTTTTTTGGCTTCAATTCTCTGGTTCCGGCGTTATCCGGCCCAACAGGCTCCGGATCCGGCACCACTCATAACATTTTTTCGTTCTGGCACCTGTTCCACCCTGAATTTCTTTCTCCTGTCTGCCGGCTCCACAAGACTTTCGCATCCTTCAATAGGGATGTTTATGAAACGCTTGAAGTTATATTCAAAACTTTTTAAATACTTGTCTCTAATCAGGGTGGCCCGCTAGTTTAAGTTTTGGTCATAGTAGTATCTTTTAAGGGTATAATTCTAATCAACCCCCCCACCCATAAAAAACATCTTCTAATTTAACCAGTTTACCAAAATTTTAAATATAAATAAGGGTATACCAAAGTCATTTGGTAGATGTTGGTATAACCACTCGATCTAGAAAAACATTTTTGTTAAATTCCACAAGGAGTAGCTTCAGACAGCATTGGTGACAGCCATTGCTACTTCAATAAATAGATTAAGAGATGCTCCCGGAAGCAGCAAGGCAATAATAATATTAATAACGTAGTAAATACTGCGAGAATAATAAATAATAATAATAATAATAATAATAATAATATAATATAATAATAAAATGAAATAAGTAATAATTTAATAATAATTCATAATATAATAATAATAAATAATAATATAATATAATAATAATAATAATAATAAATATATAAAGATAATGAATAATAATAATAATAATAATGAATAAATAATAATAATAATAATAAATAATGAATTTGTTTTTTTTTTTTACTTTAAAAATAAAGAATGTTGTAAATGTACAACATTCGGAATTATGACTGTTGTTCAAACTATGAAAACAAGAAGCATGGAAGATGTTGAAATTTACATTTATGACAAAGAAATAAGTACAGGATCATTAAATTCAAAAATAAATGAACTAAGGATTTTAACTACAACAGCAGATCGAAGTTTTGTTTTTTTCTGTAAAATGTTTAAGAAATTATTCGCATATCAAAAAACTGTAGTCCATTTTTGTTTCTATATTCTTACAGCTACTCCTCGTCCTCTCCTCTCTCTTTCTCTCTCTCTCTCTCATCTCTCTCTCTGTCTCTCTCTCTTCTCTCTCTCTCCTCTCTTCTCTCTCTCTCTCTCCGTTTGATTCGTTGAAAAGATCCTATACATTGTTTGTGGTGCATAAGGATGCTTAATTCCCTAAGCTTCTGTAGTTGTATAGATCTTAGTGCATATCTATAGTAAGAACCATATTCAATTATAGCTCTCCTTCAGAAAATCACTTATTTGCTCCTAGTTTATATTCTGAGTTAGGAATTTTGATTAATAACCTTAACACACCAAACGGTATACTTGTCAATTCTTCTCCCATAATCAAATCATGCAAATCAATCAATTTCCAATCGAGAGAGAAAGCAAATACAACCTCAGTCATATTCTTTGAAACTTTTTATCCTTGCGGGGATTCTGAATCTAGTAGTACAGACAACAGGGGTTTATATGCCGAACCCTTACCAGAAAACAATATTGTGCTAGATTTGAAAAAACAATCTTA
>JABUQX010121166.1:20000-22500 GCA_015478945.1 Trachelipus rathkii
TATATATTTTTTTTTTTTATTATATATATATATATATATATATATATATATATATATATATATATATATATATATATATATTATTTTATATATATATATATATATATATATATATATATATATATATATATATATATATATATATATATATATATATATATATATATATATATATATATATATAAAAAAAAATATATAGCAAAGATAGATAGATATATATATATACATCTATATACAATATATATATATTATGTATGTATTATGGGTATTCACTTTAACGTTATGGTTATATACACATATATATATATATATATATATATATATATATATATATATATATATATATATATATATAACGTAAAGCGCACACACGTTTCTCATAATTCATAGATGAATACTATGCGCTATCCGCAAAAAATTAATGCGGATGCGGATAGAGAAAATGATGCGGATATCTCGCTACCTCTTATATCGGATACACAACGAATACCCTCAACATGAGAATGTCGCAACATAAGTATAAGCCGAGTAAAGTATTTCAACATTTTAAAGAAGAACACCACAAAAATCCCAATAAATATAAAATTAATAATAATAATAATAACAATATATATATATATATATTATTATTATTATATATATAAAAATATATATTTATATATATATATTATATATATATATATATATATATATAGATGTATATATATCTTTATTTATATATATATATATATATATATATATATATATATATATATATATATATATATATATATATATATATATATATATATATATATATATATATATATATATATATATATATATATATATATATATATATTTATGAATTGCGCCTTAGGAAATCATTTCTCTTAAGGAAACATAAACCAGTGATAAATATAAAATATAATGAAATGTCCAATTTTTTAAACATAAAGTCAATGCATGTTAACTTTTCTAACTTTTTAAAATTATTAATTTTATTTATTTATTTTTGTTATTAGTTTAAACTATATTTATATTATAAAAATTGTTAAAATCTGAAAATAAAACTATTCCTTGAAAATGTCCGAAGTATACGGACGAAAGCTTGGTACATTTATTAAATTCAAAATATAAATATTTCAAAGATAATTTAATAAATATATTTCATGACATATGGCAAACGTCTTTATTTTTAAAAAAATAAAAAATTACAAAATAAATAATAATTTAAATACTTATATTAAATTATTATTATTATTATTATTATTATTATTATTATTATTATTATTATTATTATTATTATTATTATTATTATTATTATTATTATTATTATTATTATTATTATTATTATTATTATTATTATTATTATTATTTAATATTATTATTATTATTATTATTATTATTATTATTATTATTATTATTATTATTATTATTATTATTATTATTATTATTATTATTATTATTATTATTATTATTATTATTATTATTATTATTATTATTATTATTATGGGTTTTGTATTTGTGAGCGGTGATACGTGAGACTATTTGGACAGTGAGTTTGCTTAAATGTTTGGATAAGAGTTTTGGGTGGATGTAAATGTGATCGTTTTCCTTCTATGCACTTTGAAAGTTTCTGAAGCTTACTTACTAATTCTGAATTTGTGGAATATAATCTCTAACCTCACTAACTATTATCCTAATATTCTGTATTTTCTCTAAAATCCAGATATCTAAGAAACCATTATTCAACGATCTTTAATATATCAAGTACAACATATTACAAAATGTTTATCTTATGGGTGGAATATATGATTAATGCAAACATTAACACTCTTGTTGCAGGAGTGCTAATGCAAACATTAACACTCTTGTTGCAGGAGTGTTAGTGCAAACATTAACACTCCCGCAGCAAGTTTCAGTAATCTTAAATCTCTTAAATTAGATGTTCTTGACTGAAAAGCTATCGATTCTGCCGCTAAAATAATCATGTCTTCCTTCTACTACTGGAACAGATCTTCCAATTATATTTAATGTGTAACTTATAACTTCTCATGACTAATACAGCCTCATAATCGAATGCTGAAATCTTCTACGAATTTCAATATACACAACACTGAGTGATTTGCACTTTAGGGTGATTGAGGTAAGCAGCACGCTGAATCTTTCTGTATTCTTAACGTTGATTAGGATCAGTTGATAAGAAAACCTAACATGTACTCCTGATCATTCTAATTAATCTTTAAACCTTCTTTCCCTATGCTTCGCTACTAGTTAGTTCCAATAGCTATAAATACTCAATCTCCGTTCCTATTGGTAAATATAGTCAGAATTTATTTATCTAAAAAAACTAAATAGTTTTTCTCCAGCAATAAGTATATCTTCTGACAATCTAATTAGGCTAATTGTGGGTATTTTGACTAATTCTTTGCTTACTATCCTTTGAATGACTCATGTTTCGACTTTGACTCTGAAGACATTTCGATAAGGTTTCGATTCATTTCTTCTTCGATTAAGT
>JABUQX010121167.1:0-27500 GCA_015478945.1 Trachelipus rathkii
CCGACGGATTTCAAGTTTGGCTGAGATAGAGGCACAAGATAATTTTTTAAAAACTAAGTCTTTGCATTTTATAATATACAGAATTTAAAAAGAATAACAAAGAAAAAAAGGTGTAAACTTCTTAACCATTTGATCATACTTATTTATATTTCAAGAAGTATTTATTTCAAAGTCTGGAGAATTGAATAAAATAATACTCTTGAAAATAATAGTTGGTCAATGTTTAAAAGATTTACACTTCTTAGATTACAATGTTGGTACTTAATGTCACTAACGGTAATGTAAACAACCGAAGCATATATATTATCTATATATATATATATATATAATATATATATTATATATATATATATATATATATATTAATATATATATATAATATATATATTTATAATATATATATATTAATACATCTATGTTGGCCGAGCTCCGATTTTGCAACCGCCGGCAGCCGCAGCCGGAAGTCGTGCGCAGACCGCACCGAACACCCGTCATCCTCTCGCATCCGACGCACTTAATTTTTCATTCTTTCTTTTTTTTGTATGTTCTGCATTTGCTTCACCAGCCCATCATGAGAGTCACTAAAAACAGTTTTTTAGTCGTGACGATTCGGAGAGAGCGAGAGAGATAGCACGCACCAGGGCGAGCACCACAATTTGCGCACTACGCACCGCCCGCACGATATATATTGATATTAATATATATATATATATAATATATACTATATATATATATATATATATATATATATATATATATATATATATATAATTATATATATAATATTGTATATATATAATCTATTATATATATATATATATATATATATATATATTATAATAAATATATATATATATTATATTATATATATATATTATATATATATATATATGAGAGGAGTACACGCTCCTGACGATAAGATTATACCCACCATTGGGGATATATGGAGTGTTAGAGTACATTCCATATGGCACCCCAGTAACCCATCTTATTCTTTTCCCTTTTGGCTCCTTCACATTCTCTTAACTGGAGTAAGTTTTCCTTATTCAACACACCATTAAAAATCAATACAGACAACACTTACTCTTAAAGAAGAAAATAAAAAATGATTACAATGGATGCCAAGACGATTAGTCCTCAGGACGAAGCTAACTGGTGGCTCAAAAATAGCCCCTTAATCACGCTAACCCTCGGTACCATTAAAGGCCATTGACGGCCTCCGGTGATGGGTTGTGGCCGTCCACGGAATTGACGGCCGTTTTGATGTTACGTCTCATTTCTTCATAATTTCGGCAACCCTTCCTCGTTTTAAATTTCTAATTTTACTTTTGTTGAACATCACTCTCTCTCTACACCTCATCTCTTATTGCTACCGAAACTTAGTTTTGAGCGTTCGTGAATTCAAGCTCTAACTCTGTTGACCTCCTATTCTAATATATCATGACTTATCAGTCCAAAGGCAGTTGTGCAATGTGTGCAAATTGATGTTTGTTCCCGTTCTTTAGTTGGAGTTAGTGCCGATATTTCTATTAAATATCTAATTGTCATAATATAATTAACACCATTCTCTCTCTTTTCACATTTCAGAAATCATCATTGTCATGGTATTTTAACATTCAAACCACGGTCAATGCATGCCTTAATTCTCAAGACACGGTTGGCGAACTTGCCTACAACGTTTCTATCCAGACTGACCTCGAACAGCTGGGGCAGCTCCCTATTCGTATTTCTGATCGTCTTGGAAATGAACCAAATTCTAGACCTTTTACTAATCTCTAATTCTTATCCTTATTCTGTTAAACTCTTTCCTCTTCTCCAGGCTCATTCGATCATTTTCTTATCCAGTATCATATTCTATTTCTTCAGGTCTTCCGCAAAAGACCTTGCCTACGGCGAGAAAACGTTTTTGGCACTTCGGTGCTGCTAACTGGTCGGACTTTCAGTCGTATTCTTGATTTCCCAGAATCATCAAGGCTTCCGTGGAAGGGTTCTCGGGTGAGCAAAGCGCGAGCTAAGTTCTCTCTAGCATGGTGCGTGCACCCACATGATCTTACCCTTCAAAACTAAAGACCTAGATACCTTGGTTTAACTCTGCTTGTTTTCGTTCTATTAGCGGCAGGGACGCTGCCTTTTCAAATTACAGTAATGTTCAAAATTCGCGGAACAGTCCAACTAATATTCATCCCAGAATCGTAAAAAATCTATTCTCCATGATGCCTAAAACTTGTTCTTTCATTCAGCAGAAAATGAGGTACATCTTATCTGGTTGCTCTTCCCCTACGTTTTCTTCTGACATTTCAAAAAATTTAACTCTTAACTTTGCGTCTTCCCTTTGCCCTTTTTAGTATTTTCCGGTGGCAAAACTGCCGTTTTACCTTCCCCTAAAGATGAACTCTTTGATCAGACCTTTGCCTCTATATCCACTTTAGAACAATTTCAGGGAATTCTTTCTTCTCACAACCCTTTTAACATATTTATCTAAGATCGTAATATCTTTTAAAGATGTTATTTTCTCTGCTTCTTTTTAGAGCTAACATCTAAAGAATAGTCGTACGGTTTCTGATGGTGTTCCTCCTATAAGTTCTCAAACTTGTGCTTTCAGCCTTGCTACTCTGCCCTTGTTAATTATTGCCGCGGCTCTGGTCTTTCTACTTTGCTTTTTTCCTTACTGGAAAGGTGCTCCTGTACGAAAAGGGAACCATCTTCAACCCCTCCAACTATCGCCAATTCTCTCTAGAATTCTGTTCTTTCTACATATTATAGATCTACATCCTATGCAGGAAGGTTTTGAAAAAACATCTCATTCTTATAATCTTTTCTCTGCTCGCCAATGCGCTTTCGTAAGAAGCACTCTACCGTGGCGACTTCTTTCTAGTCTTTTGTTTCCTGGTCCTCTTTTTCTTCAGTTATTTTGGTGAATGCCACCCAGTGCATCCTTTAATCTTATAAATATGTGTGTACTTATGGTTCTGTTTTAATTCCCAACCTCCTTCTACTTTTCATAAAGACTCTCTCTCTAATTGCTTCTCTTCACATATCCACTCCTTATGCGACAGATTTCACCCTATACTAATCTCCTCATTTGATAGACGTGTCCTTTTCAGCAACAATTAAGCTCACTCTAGGAGGGCACCCTTGGATCAATAGCATCTGATCTTTCTCGAATTTCTTGGGGCATTAAGAAAAGGTTGTTTTTCAATTACTAAACTCAGATCCTCCATCTTCCACATCCACATATCTTTACATTCAGCTTATAACATAAAAGTTTTAATGCACAACGCAACCGCGGTTGTATGAAAAATTTAAGAACCGCAACAAAAAATCCGTAACCTGAGATGTCGAATATTTTAGGAACCGCAAAAAAACCGCAACCGCGTTTATGCTAAAATTCAGCTTCGCTCCATAACTAATATTATAATATATACCTATATAGATATATATATATATCTATATATATAATATATAATATATATATATATATATCATATATATTAATAATTATATATATTATAATATATATATATAATATAATATATATATATAATATATACATATATATTATTATATATATATATATATATATATATATATATATTATATATTATATATATATATATATATATATATATATATATAATATATAAGTATAATATATAATAATATATATATATATATATTAATTTATATATATATATTATATATATATATATATATATATATGACTTACTATATATATATATATATATCTATATATTATATAATATATAATATATATATATAATACCTATATATTATATTATTATTATATTATATATTATATATATATACATATATATATATATATATATATATATATATATATAATATATATATAATATATAATATATATATATATATACTTATACTATATATATATTATACTTTACAGTTTCACAGGGAGGGGTGGTTGCACGCCAAAATTTATTCACTTAGCGCAAATGAAACTGTAGATGAGCACAGACGCAGGCTTTAAAGGGAGAGAGATTAAATTCAGGAGGAAACACAGAAGATGGACGAGAATTCCGACAGAACAGAGGTGGCAGGAAAATAGGTAGCATCGGCAGCGACTAGCCTGGAAGATTACCAATTATCTACACCAACCGTGAGCGCCGACCCAGCACTCTTGTGCTCCAGGGCGTCGTAAAGGTGATGTGTACCGATTGGTAATTTCCCTCGAACACCTGGCGCTGCGGTACCTATAGAAAAAGATAAATTACCAACATCGCGCCGCGCAAAGATAGAGGGTCAGTGAACTGAAAAGTCGGACAGTTTTTAATAAGCCTTTGGCCATTTGATTCGACCCTGTGAATAAGCCGGGTTGAAAACCATGAGCCCCCCACAGATATTAAGAGACAGTAGCCTCCCAAAAAAAATAACAAAAGAAGCGGGGGGAAAAAAAAAAAAAAAAAAATAATTAAGGACCTGTGAATAGCTGGAGTAGCTGAGAAGAGGAAAAAAGTCTAGCAGTCTAAACAGAACTCCCAGTTTCTTTGAGGCCGCCCTAGCAACCGTTGTGATGTGAGGTTTCAAGACATTTTTTTGTTTATGTTAGGCCAAGGATGTTATATTGTCATCAGGAGCAGACGAGAGAACCGTCGAAAGAGATAGGAAAGTAGAAGGTGTTTTAGAAAGGGAGATTTTTAGAAGTGGGTTTTTAAAGAAGTGAATTTCACAAGGTTGAGACGACCCACTTGGAAATTCTATCTCAGATAGTGAAGAATAGATCAGAAAGATAAGGAACGAGGCAATTCTAGAAGTACAAGAGGGTAGCAGAATTGAAGATGAGTTGACGAATGTAAGGGTCGAGTCAGTCGGATATGAGTGGATAGAGTTAGATGTGCAAGGGAGAAGATCATTAGTAAAAAGTAGGAATAAAGTTGAAGATAAGACCGAACCCTGAGGAACACCACTATTGACAAAAGAAGAAGAAGTCGCTCCATCAACCACCACCCGATATTGACGACTTGAAAGAAAGTTAGAACATAAGTAAGCCAAAGAGAAGGATGAACCCAAAGGAGGGGAGCTTAGAGGCAGTGCACCGTCGCATGACCCGGCAAATCTTTGATATTGTCAAAGCGCTCACACGCATCAGTATCCCCCGTATTCCTAATAGATGCGGAAAACCATAAAATTCTGGTTAAATAGGAAGATAATATATCGCTAGTAGACTCTTGAACGCCGAAAGCCTATTGGCCGATCGGAAGAAGAGAATGGAATTCCAGATGTTAAAAGAAATGAGAGTTGAGGAAGGGTTTCAAAGATCTTAGATAGAATAACAGTGAGAGCTATAGGCGATAGTTAGAAGGATCGAGCTGCTTCATTTTTTAGTATGATAGGTGGACTGTTGCGTGCTTCCTAACACCTAGTGAAAGTGCTAGTATGAGACATAGAGAATAATAGTTGAACTGAGGGGCGGAGTGACGATAAGCACTCCTTCAAAACTCGGGGAGGAAGTCCACTCGGGCACCCCCCCTTCCTAAGTTCATAGATCACGAGGAGCCCATTACCCGACGAATGTAATCACAGGCAAAGCATATTGGACACCTGAGAGAAGGAGGAATGCCAGAATCGTCCAGGTGATTTAGAGAAAAAGGAGCCGGAAGAGTATTGGATCTTTTTAAGTTTTTTGGGAAACAGAAAGGGTAGCAACAGAGCAATCAGATCGAATAAGAGGATGGAAAGGCAATTTCCATAGAATTGTTAGAGACATGCTCAAATTTGGCAAGATGCCCAGAAAGATTTGTCAGTCGCCTTCTCAGCTAGAACGCTGCATTCGCTCCGCAAAATCGGTCATTCGTTTTCTGCGTCAGGAAGGTGGTTGCGAGTCGGATGGAGTGTACGATAAGAGAAATTTTCGCTCGTGTCATGTCTGTTTGGGAGGACGCTAATCCATATCACTATGGATTATATGTATGGATCTGTATGTTAGCAGGCACGGTTACCGGGTTTCTAAGTCCACGGGCTGCTACTTGCGCCTCAACCACCACACTCACTCGCTGATAGGGAAACAAGAGGGTTAGCGCACTTTTCGTTTTCTTGAAAGCCTCTTTGGCTCGTCGAAGAGTATCCCCGCAAACGAAATTTCTAGCATGAATGAAAATTAACGGCGAGAGTGTAGGTGTAGCGGCAGAATTTGTCCACTCCCGATATCGCGCTGTCTCTAGCCTGAATGGTGAGAAGAGAACAAGCACTATCGAACCAAGGATTATGGAGAGGAAGATTTAGTCGAAGAAGGAATGAACCTGTTCATTCGCGTCAACGATTACTAGATCTAAAATTTATGTGCAGAGCCCAAGCGTCATTCAGAGTTAAAGCAGTTCCAATTATAGTTAGCGTACAAGCGACACAAGGCCCCCCAATCAGCCCGATAAAGGGCCAGAAAAAACGCATAGGGGCGGGATGGAGCTGTTGGAGAGAGAAAGTAATTATAAATTAAGAAGATATCAAGGTCTTGTGGCATAATTTACGCAATAGGAGCGAAGAGGTAAAATTTATATTTATAAGGACTAATGGTGAAGCACAGGTCAAGTGTGTTCATAAAATGGTTGGGAAACAATCTTGGTAATTTGATTAGTTGCTTCAGATCGTTGAGAATGCTGAATTGATTTCGCCTCATATATATTTAATATTATATATTATATATATATATATATATTAAAAAGTATAATATTATTATATATATATACATATATATTATATATAATATATATATATATATATATATATGTATATATTATTATATATGAATGAGTTCCAGAAGAATGTTTCTGGAAGTATATACACCAACCCCATGAGCAGTTCTAAGCTTGCTGACGTAGGAGAATAAAAAAGGTATAATGAAAAAAGTTTGGAAGGAGGATGATGGGGACTTACAAGGGAATATTGGAAGCTCTTCTGGAAGGAACGCGAAAGGTTAAGAATGAGAACAAGGGGAACCGCTTAGAATAATGAATAGGATGGTGCTTTTGTAAACTGATGAATGGATGTGAGGGGAGTGTGAAAGAACACTTCGAGAATCTGTATATAATATTACAGTAATGAAGAAGGTATAGTAATGTGTGTGGTTTGATGGTGCAAAATGAATAGGTATTCTTGGGGATGAAGTCAATAGCAAGGGGGTAATGGTAGGTGAGAAAGGAAGAATGGTAATTGCCGGTATAGATGAAATACTGGTGAAATGATATAGAACGGAGGCGAGATGGTGATCGACTGTGACAATCTTGAAGTTGTGTAATAAAGCGTTTATTGAGTGTATAGTTCCGAGGATTGGAGGAGAGAGTATAATTGTACCTTTATATAAGGGTAAGGAAGAAAAGGGGAACTGTAGAACGAATTATAGAGGAATTATTTTATTGAGTGTTGTAGGGAAGATATATGCTGGTATTTTCATTGAACGAAAGATTGCGTCGAGTGACTGAAGGACTGATTGGTGAAGAACAAGGTGGGTGCGTTTAGAGTGGTGAAGGCATGTGATCAAATCTTTACATTTAAACAAATGACTGAGAAAATGAGGGAGAAAAAAATAATTGCATTTTAGATTTTATGGATGTTGCAAAGGCGTATGATATTATTGAATAGGATAGCCTATGTATGGTTTAGTAGTAGTCTGACATGGTGGTAGCCTTCTGAATGGAATCTAAAAAGTTCAAAGTATTTTATGACGATAGTGAAGGGTGTGTTAGAATAAATGGTGTCAAAGTGATTGGTTAATATTATATAGGGCGTGAGGCCTGATGTGTTATGTCCCGCTTGCATTATTTCATTGTATATGGATGTGGTTATTAAAGAAAAGAATTAGAGATGGGGGGGCAGGAAATGGTGTTTAGAATGATGGAGAATTTAGGTGAGTGGAGGGTGCCTCACCTATTATATTATAAGCGGATGATTTGGTTTGTGTGGTGTCTTGAGGATTGGTGAGAGATTGCAAGGCGTCGTGTAAAAAGGGGTGAGAAGTTAAACGTAGATAAGAAGTACAGGTCTATTTTGTAAGTGAGTACAGTCTCGGTGTGAAGTTTATGTTGATGGTGCAGCAGCTGGGAACAAGTGTCTGATTTAATATTTAAGATATAAGTTTGGATGAAAAAGGGAACCTGATTGATGCAGAAGTGTAGTAGGACAGTTTGTGCAACTGGCAGAGGTGGGCTGGTGCAATTAAATCGTTTGGTGGATGTAAAAGGACTAAGTCTTGAGGGCGCTAGGGTCTTACATGAGGATGTTGTTACCTGTGTAATTGTATAGTAGTGAGACTATGGTCTGGAATTAGAGGTAAAGATCTAAAGTTCAATGGGTTCAGATGGACAATCTTTGGGGTGTGTTAGGCGTGCTGAAAAGCAAATTGATAAACATGAGGAATGAACCGTATTAGAATTATGTGGGTCGACAAAAGGGGTAAATGAAAGAATAATGAAAGTAACGCTTCGAGAAGGTTTGGTCAGATGAATGATAATAAATCGTTGGTTAAGCAGGTTGTTATAGGTGTGAGTGCTGTCTGGGAAATTTCGACCGCGGCTGGGAGACGAAGAAATAAAGTGGATTGAGTCATGCGAATGTCTTGAAGGAGAGAAATGTGGGTTTGACAGAGGCGAGAATAAGGTGCTAATAGGAGTGAATGAGGGGTTTATCTGAGGGGTACGGTTGTGGCCCACCTGGGCCGGGATGAACCCTATACTTGACGATTTACCATAGTGTAGGGTCCGTTCGCGGTCCCGTGAAGCTGCTAGGTGGATTTCTGGACTGCGACGAGTTCTCAATAATAGGTATAGAGGGGGCGGTAAAGCTGGGCTTTCCTTTTCGACTTGTTCATATCTTCTACTAACTTTTCTTTCCGATGCAATGTACGCACCTTACTACCTCCAAGTCTGGAGAAGAAGCGAATATATAGTATTTATATATATATATATATATATATATATAATAATATATATATATTATATATATATAATATATATATTATATAATATAATATATATAAATATTGATATATTATATTATATATAATATATAATATTAATATATATAATATATATAATATATATATATATACTATATATATATATATATATATATATAATATATATATATATATATAAACATTATATATATATTATATATAATATATATATATATATATCTATATATTTATATATAGTATATATATAATAATATATATAATATACGTACTATATATATAATATATAATATAATATATATTATATATATATATGATTTCGCTCGAATTTCGCCATCACAAATTTAAAATTAAATTATTTGCCTTCGCCCTCGGAACTGAGGAATCTGCGATTAGAGAAATGTCTGGGCGGAACTGTTAGAAAATTTAAAACTTTCTGTGTAGAGATTTCATTAGAATGAGCTGCTAGTGCGTCTCAAAGGTGTACGCTGCCAGATTTTGAGTTGCAGTCGAAACAATCTAGCAATTATTAATATTGATGGCTCATCTGTGAGTATACTTGCTCGAAATCAAAGCTGTGAATAGCAATTCCCCAATGATATCTTATTATAGTGCTGCTTTGGGGATTGACTTCGATCTTTTTTCCCATGACACGAGCAAACCGTACACTTTGCATTCATAATTATTCTCGGGAAAGGAAGAATGACAAGGAAATTGTAGAAAGGAAAATGAGAAAAGAGTAAAGGAACCCCAATTCCAGCTTTAAGAACGAATCAGATTACTCTTGAAACTGATATAAAAATACAATATAGGGGACAATGAAAGAAAATCATATAAAATAGATTAGGTCAAATTACAGAAATTATATGTAATGAACTGATCTTCTATTTCGTCACGTTGAATTCTTGGTTTTGTTTGCAAATTCGAGGGAGTATCGGTCTTTTCAAAGCACACTACTCAATGGAACATAACCTACAGAGATAATATTTGAAAGATAGAAGTATGATAGAGTAAAAATAAAGTTTCAGAACTTTAAAAGCCTCTATAAAAAAATCATCCATTAGCTTCTCCACTTGACTAATGGTCAGGATACTCATCAACATTTTTTTTGTTTTCCTCCGAGTAAGTCATGCGTTTACAATTATTTAAGAAGCAATTTTGTGTGTGCTCTGAACCTTTCACTTGAACGTCATACAGGTGAATATCTGCAGGGTCGTATTAATGGAATGTTGCCAAATATGCATCTATCCCCAATGAGTTGCACGTGTCATGGAGAGATGCGGAGCCAATATAAAGAAAATCTGTTTCTTTCTTGCAGTGAACAACACAACTCCGGTCAGTGCAATTCAACATTCAGAATGTTCTCACATCTAAAACTAAAAGGCAGCGAGTTTTATTTCAAAATATATGTCAAATTGCGGCACACTTTAATATACTTCGACCTGGACTCAGTAAAACTAAATATATATACTAGGCCAGAATTAAAGTTCGCTAACTTCAGTAATACATGACGTTACGAATTATGTTAAGGTTGCAAGAAACTTGATGAATCTCTAATGCTCAGTAAGGCCGCCTGATAATAAACTAATCATCCCATTCCATGAAATTCTCTTAACCAATCTGTGATCTTTGTACTCCAGTCATTTAAAGATATCATTATGATAATCAGGAACACTTGTTGTGTCATTCCTCTCGTATAACTCTGAAAGAGTATTAATCTCAGCAAGTGACAGTCCAAGGAATTAGAAATTATGAGAGAGACCCAAATATTGAGCCACTTCCTCCTCCCTCTTATAATTATGGTTCGGTTACATTGTTATTGTACCATTAATGATGGGACAATTGAACATCGTAAATGGAAAACTATTTTTTTACCTATCACTCGTTAATTTGATAAACCGAGAGAGAGTATCTCAAGCGTGTTAAGTCTGTTTGTTACTGAAACTTAAATGACCCTACATCGTTAATTTTTTGTTCCAAAAAATACTTTGGTAAACCGCTTTCCTACTGCTTATTGCTTTGATGATCTATAGCCATACACATACTGAAGGCATATATATATAATATCATATATATAATTATATATATATATATATAATAAATTATACTATATATAATATACATATATATATATATACTATCTATATATATAATATATATATATTATATATTAGTATATATATAACATATAATAATGTTAAAATTTTGCATAATAATCGCAATTATATACTAGTAGTTAAGAAAGAACAAATAATGAGAAGGTAAAGAATTACTGCCTTCTCTGGGATTGAACCACCACATGTTGCGCGTGAGGAAATATGCCCGTCTATATGAATTGAGGCCATCCTCAACCAGAAAAGGTGATTCCAGAACAATTATAAAGCACCGAGTTACCCGTCACGAGGGCGACTCACCGTGTCCAGCCTGTCCTTATCTCGTTCTTTTATATTTTATAATGTTAAATATTCATAATCAATCGCAACTTATATAAAGATGCTTAAAGTAAAGAACCATACGAGAAGGTAAAGATTAACTGCGCTTCTTCTGGCATTGACCCGGCTCGTTGCGCCGTGAGGACAATATGCCCGGTGCTGTATGATTGAGCCATCCTCCAACCCGAAAAAGTTGGATTCAAGAACAATTATAAGGCAACCGAGTTCCCGTCAAGCGACATCACCAGGTGTCCAGCCTTTCCTATCTCTCGTTCTTTATATTTTTAGACGTTAAATATTGTCATAATAATCGCAATTATATAATATGTTAAAGAAAGAACCTATAAGAGAAGGTAAAGAATTAACTGCCTTCTTCTGGGATTGAACCACCGCATGTTGCGCGTGAGGACAATAATCCGGTGTATAATGAGTTGAGCCATACTCCAACCAGAAAAAGTGGATTCAAGAACATGATAAAGCAAGCCGGAGTTCCGATGTCGCCCTTGCCGGGACTCCGGCTTGCTTATAATTGTTCTTGATCCAACTTTTTCTGGGTGGCAGGTGGCAATCATATACACCGGGCATATTGCTCACGCGCACATGCGGTGGTTCAACCGCAGAGAGGCGTTAATTCTTACCTCTCAATTATGTTCTTCTTTGCAACACTTATATCATGCGATATTAATGCATATTTAACCATGCTAAAAATAGTAAAGAACGAGAGAATAGGACGGCTGGTCCCACCAGGGGGCGGGGGGGGGGGGGGGGGGGGGGGGGGGGGGGGGGGGGGGGGGGGGGGGGGGGGGGGGGGGGGGGGGGGGGGGGGGGGGGGGGGGGGGGGTGCATGTCGCCTTGACGCGAACTCGGTTGCTTTAAATAATTGTTTCTTGAAGTCAACTTTTTTCTGGGTATGGAGGATGCTCCATCATGATAGCACGGGCAATGTCCTCACGCGCAACAGCGGTGTGTTCAACTCCCAGAGAAGGCAGTTAATTCTTTACCTTCTCATTAAGGTTCTTTCCTTTAACTCTATATAATTCGGCGATATTATGCAATACTTAAAATATAAAATATAAAGAAATGTCAGATGTGACAGGCTGGACACCTGGTGTTGTCGCCTTGACGGGAACTCGGTTGTTTTATAATTGTTCTTGAATCCAACTTTTTCGTGGGTGCGAGGATGCTCAATCAATAGCGACCGGGAGTATTGTCCTCCGGACGCGCCCAATCTCATGGCGTGGTTAATCCCAGAGAAGGCAGTTATTTCTTTACCTTCTCATTAATAAGTTCTTGTTTTAAACATCTTATATAATTGCGATATTATTATGCAATATTAACATCTACAAAAATTATAAAGAGAACAGAGATACGGTACAGGACTGGACAACCGTGAGTGATGTCAGCCTTTGACGTGGTAAAGCTCGGGTTGCTTTATATTGTTCTTTGCGAATGCAACTTTCTGGTTGGAGGATTGGCTCTAATCATAATAGAACCGGGCCATATTGTCCTCGACAGCAACATGCGGTGGTTCAATCCAGAAGGCCGTTAAGTTCTTTACCCATTCTCCGATTATAGCGTTCTTTCTTTAAAAACTATACTATATCATAGTATGATATTTTATATTATATATATATAGATTATATCTATATATATATATAATAGTATATAAATAATTATAGTAGTATGATATATATATATATATATATATATTAGACTTACATAATCCCCTAAATCCGATCTCAAACTATCTTTTTTCACATATTTTTTACCTCAATTCAAGAAAAATGTCGGAACGCGGTGCGGATGCGGTGCGATCAAAAAGGGGCCCGCACCCATTGCACCGCACCGCACCGCACCACCATTTTTCATTTTGCTTTCTCCCGCACCGGGCGTTGACGCAACCTTAAATTTTTTCTGCTTCCGCAACCACTGTTCCGCACCGCACCAGGTCGCCTGAGTTGATGCGCACCGCAACCAACGCACAGTCACCAAATGAGCGCACCCACCACCGCGAGCCAGCAGGCCGCACACGGTGCGTCGGCCAACCCCTAATACCATACAAGATATTATATATAGTGATATATATTATTATATACATAGCTACACATATAAGTATATACTATATATATTATAATACATATAAATATATATTATAGTAATAATAATATGTTATGTCTATATGCATGATCAGTGTTATCAATGACAGTGGTAAATATATTCTATATAAATAATAATAAATATATAGGACTGTTACTGTTGTACGACTCCGTCAGGTTTTGATCTTTTTTTATTAAAAATATTGCTTGCATATGATTACCTACTGGAAGTTTAAGTATGTGTACTGGTTGTTCATTCAAAGAGTCGAAATATTTTAAATAATTTTTTAAAAATCACCAGTATTCTATCAAAAAAATGTGTTACAAAAATGAAAATATTCGAAAAGTTACAACACTCAGAAAAACCATTGTACTATTGGATATCCAGCAATATAAAGCTTATTACATAAATGTCGTAGAAAAAAAAAATAAAATAAAAAAATAAAAAAATTATTGGCTCGAGCCGCGGGGGACTAGAAGGGGGGGACTTTTTCCTAACCACGTCGGGGAGGGGCGGAGAATCCCCTGCGACCACCCAAGTACAATCAGAGCGGGGAGTTCCGGAGACCCGCCCGGAGGGGAACCTAGGTGCCTACCCTTCGTCGGTTCCCGATAGGCCCGCAGAGACCGACTGCCTGGCCTATCCTCTTGGGCTTACCCCTTGGGTATGTAACTTAGTTTAAGAAAAAAAAAAAATTAACAACTGACGGAGTCGTAAAACGCAAAGTAACAGGTCCTGATTATATTTTTGATCATGTCCGATACAAGACTTATATTGAATTCGTAGTAGGTATCATTCATACTTCGAGCAATATATTGAACAAAGAAAAACAAAAAGATAATATCAAGACAACCTCGGACGGAGTCGTAAAGCATATACAGGGTCTCTCTCTTATCTCCTTCGTCTCTCTCTCGTCTTCTCTCTCTCTCTCTATACTATATATAAGTAGGTATATATATATTATATATATATATAGTATAGTATAATATATAATATATATAATATATATATATAATATATATATATTATAATTAATATAAACGGTGATCAACGAACCTTCTGCGCCAAAACTTCGGAGGGGTGATAGCGCAATATGATAAGGACATGTATTGTTAACATAACCTATGTTGTATGACGCTTGTTTCAAAGTTCCGGCATATTGAAGGTGACAAGTTTATGTTGTGTGACGCGTCGTATGTAGGTTACCGACGATTTAGTTTACTCAATTTTAATGTGTTTGTGCGTGCGTACATGTGTTACGCTTAACGTTCCTTCTCGAAACACGTGGCAATTCACCTTTACATTGCCCAATTCATCGTTGATTCAGTAAGCTGTGGCATCGAGTTTGATTGATCAGCTACACTCTTCTAGAGTAACCGACATGGTAAGTGTTATGGGCGGCGAACGAAAATTGGACGAAGAGCGCCCTCATGTACCGGGAATGTTTCCCACACAAGAAATCCCAACACAACATCAATGTGTTTGCTCTCTTTCATCAGTATACGGACGCGTTCACAACATCACGGTGGTTATCTTACTCATCCGTAAACTTTGAACGAAGTGTTCATACAACATAGCTTTATTTAACAATCAAATGTCCTTATCGTTTGCTCTATCGCCCTCCGAGTTTGTCGCAGAGGCTTTGAAATGGACCCTATATATATATAATATATATATATATATATATATATATAATATATATATATAATATATATATATATATATTATATATATTTATATATATATAATATAATACTAAAGTTTATAATTATAGTATTATTATATATATATATTATATATATAATATTATATATATAATATATAATAGTTATTATAATATATTATATATAATAATTATTATAATATATGAACTATATGAATATAACTATATATACTATATTATATATATTAATATACTATATTATTATATATAATATATTATATATAATATAATTTAATATATATATATATATTTTATATAATATATAATATATATATTATATAAATATTATATATTATATATATATTAAATATATTAATATAATATAATTAAATACTATTAATACTATATATATATAATATTAATATATATATTATATATCATATATATATATATATATATATATATATATTATATATATAATAAATACACTATATTATATATATATAGTATATATATTTATATATCTATATATAATATATATATATCTAATATTTTATATATAATATATAATATATATATATATAATATAGTAGTTGCCGGTTCCTGTTATATTAATTATCTGTTTAGTGGTCACCACTGCGATATGATATCTATTAATTGGTATGACAAATCTATATGCGACGGGGGATGATCCAGTAATTCTGTAGAACTGTATAGGATGGGAATGCAATAATTTATCGCTATCTTCTTAACTTCACTATATAACCAAGTATTTTGACCGTTAAGCGCGCCTTTTTTTGCGAGTAACGTTCGGGCTAAGGCTGTGTATGCAGCGGTGTCAGTCTGCGCGACTTCAGGATAAGCGTCGACTGGTCGTATTGAAATCCGGCTATAGGCATCAGGCGGTTGTCAGGCTGATCTGCACAGTCTACACGTTGGTACAATCGTGGCCTAAACACGAGGCTGGTGTTCTTCTGCCAACCGCTGGCGACAATCTGGAAGGGCAAGAGAGTAATTTCATACTCTCTTACATTAATTCTATAATGCAGGTAAGCCTCAGCGGTTAACTGCGAAATTATCTCTTTAGTAGTTAAACTAACTTTTTAGGTGGTAGACGAACTGGAGGATCTCGGAGGTCAGGTGAAAGCCCCATTCCATGGAAGACATCCACCGACAGAGAACTCTTTAAGATCTTTCACAGTTCTTGGTACCCCGAGCGGTTCCTAGCTCTTGGTAGGCCCGAGAGAGGAAAGACGTAGGGCCAGTCGGGATCTTTGTTAGTCCAGTCCAAACTCCGGGGAGAACCGGCATATCCACTACTAGTAGAGAACGAGGGAGTCCAACCTTCTTGAAGAGCTTCTTCTCTTGGCTTCGTAGGTCGGATCTGATATTTCCGCTTTTTGTTCTACTATATTAGCAAATTATCTCTATAGTTGTAGCAAAGCTCTACGAATTATTTCTTTTTAAAGGCTAATAAGACAAAGCAGATAATCCAATTCATTTATTTTTATACGAGAAAGTCGTACAAAGTTATAAATAAAAAAAAATTACATATAATAATCAAGTTTTTTATACAAATATTATTAATATTACATTTGACGCAATTTATAAATTTTATTTTCTATTTTTTATTATAAATATTTCATATACATTAAAAAAAATTATATTTATGGGTCTAACTTTTCTAAAATGGATTTTGTAAATATATAAATGAAACATTTGCCGGAAGCTTCGTCTAGATGGGTTTGCCTTCAGCATTCTGAGACATAATATAACACAATTGGGTTTATTGTTAAAAGTTCATTATTATTGCTTAATAACTAAGTTTCATAAAATATTATATATTTTATCAAATATTTGTAATATTTATAATATATTTAACAAGATGGTAATATTTTTTAATATAGCAATTTTTTAATTATTAACAATCTGACTTATTAAAATAAGTCATATTTTAAATTTATAGACTTTGTGATATTCTGTAACTTTTTGCCTTTATGGTTCATTCGTAAGTATTTTTCTTTTGGGAACTCACTTAAACACTTTTCCATATATTTACTTCCCAACCAGAACCGGAAGTGACTTCCAATCCTGAAGCGGAACCGCGTGCTGAGGGGAACACTTAAGAGAAGGGACTGAGTGGATTCTATCCTGAATCGGACTTCTACTTAGGGATATGTGTATTTTTTTTTTTTATTTGATAAAATCACTAAAAGGGGCACTGAGTGGCTTCTATCCTGAAGCGGACTCTACGGGGAGGGTTTCGTCTAGTAAGGGGGGCACTTGGAAGAATAGGGACAGTAGGAATCCTTAGGACATCAGCAACGTCAGGGACATCAGGAACATCGGCGGCGTCAGCGACATCAGGATCATCAAGGTCATCAGAGACATCAGGGTCATCAGGGACATCAGGATCATCAGAGACATCACGATCATCAGGGACATCAGGATCATCAGGATCATCAGGGACATCAGGATCATCAGGGACCTCAGGATCATCAGGGACATCGGGATCATCAGGGAAACCAGAGACAGTAGGATCATCAGGGACATCAGAGACATCAGGATCATCAGGGACATCAGGAATCGTTGACGTTACCGTTTCCATAAAAGCAGGTTTTAAACGGCTAATTGAGACTACTGTAGTTTGACCAAATCCTGAGTTCTATCTTGAAACAATGTGGCATTCGTTGAAGGACTTTGAAAGGACCACTATAGGGAGCTTCTAAGGGTTTTCTGATCCTATCAGTCCTTAGGAAAACATGAGAACAGGTCTTGAGTGCCTCCGGAATATATGAAGAATTGTTGAAGGAGTGAAAAGTAGGAAGGTCTCTAAAGTCCAATTCTTTCATGTGGGCGATAAATTTCTTCATAAAAGAATCCATTTCTTGTTTGTTGTTAGGAGAAGATTGAAGAATGTCCATAGGACAAAGTGGAGTTTTTCCAGTTACTGCTTCAAAGGCGGAATAACCGGAATCGTTTGGAATGCATCTGAGACCAAGTAGAGTGATGGGTAAAGACAGAAGCCAGTTTTCTTTACGTGCCATCAAGGCAGTCTTGAGAGATCGGTGAAACCTCTCTATCTGGGAATTTGTTTGTGGGTGGTACGAGGTTGTTCGAAGACGATGGAAACCAATCATATGTGACAACTCACTGAAGAACTCGCTTTCGAATTGAGGACCTCTGTCAGAAATCACATAGAGAGGAACACCGAATCTGGATATCCACTGCATAAAAGCATAGGCAACAGATTTTGCTGTAGTGTTTGTAATTGGGAAGGCTTCAGCCCATTTTGTGTTTCGGTCGATGCAGGTAAGTAGATAGCGAAAAACTGGAGAAGAAGATCCACAAAATGCTGAAGGTGAAAAAGGACCCACTATATCTATATGAACTGTTTCGAATCTTGAAGAAGGAATTTCTAATGGAGTGACCGTTGTTTTGGTGTGACGATGAACTTTAGACAGCTGGCACTGCTCACAAGTGCGTACAAAAAGCCTAATGTCACGATCCATACAAGGCCAAAAATATCTTTTCTTGATCAGTCGTAAAGTACCTTTGATACCAGGATGGGACATTTGATGCAACGTATTAAATATTTGAAGGCGAGCTGGCTTCGGAAGAAATGGTCTGGGAAAAGAAGTAGAGGTATCGCACCATATCTTGAGGTTGTCCTGCAGGGGATAATTATGAAGACGATCATGATAGGTCTTGATTTCTTCATCTTTTTCTTGAAGGCGAGCTATTGCGGGCAAATCGACAGCGTCAACTGATACCGAATGAATCCGGGAAAAAGTGTCGGCCACCATGTTGTCTGCTCCTCTGATATAACTTGCTGTAGAAATATATTCTGTTAGTACTGAGAGATGTCGCTGTTGACGATCACTTTTTGCAGGATTTTTGGAGTAGAAAGCGGAAACAAGAGGTTTGTGATCTGTGCAAAGGGTGACGACTCTTCCCTCTAACATGTGTTTAAAATGAAGGACAGCATAATATGCTGCCAAAAGTTCTCTGTCGAAAGCAGAATATCTTCTTTGGGGATCTGACAACTTCTTGCTGTAGAAGTCAATGGGAACAGGTTGACCATCAATCATCTGGTGTAATGCTGCTCCGATTGAAGTCTGACTGCTGTCAGTTACGAGTTGTAAATGTGAGACATTAGGTAAAGAGAAAGGGAGGGTTAGGGCATTTTGAAGAGCTTCCTTAGTATCTTGAAAAGCTGTCACTTCTTCTGGAGTCCATTCAAGAGATTTATCCTTGGGATGAAACTTGGCTTTTTCAGATAATGGGAAGACGATTTTGGCAAAATTAGGGATAAATCTTCTGTAGTATCCTAACATCCCAAGGTATCTTCGTAGGGATGCTGAATCGCACGGTAGAGGAAAACTTGAGATGGATTCTTTCTTTTCGTTGGGAGGACATAGACCTTCTGAAGACACGGTGTAGCCGAGAAAATTGAGTGAAGATTGGTTAAATTCACATTTTTCTAAAGAGATTTTAAAACCATTTTCTTGGAGGAGTTTAAAAACTTGTTTCAGATGATTTTCATGTTCAGTTTTGGATGTAGAAAAAATGAGACAATCGTCTAAATAGGTAAACACGAAGGGAAGGTCTCTGAAGATGGCGTCCATTACTCTTTGAAATGTAGCTCCCGCATTCTTTAAACCAAAAGGCATAGATAAAAATTCGAAGAGACCAAACGGAGTGATAACTGCTGTTTTCTCTATATCTTCTGGTCGAATGGGGATTTGGTGATAAGCCTTTTGAAGGTCAATCTTGGAGAATATGGTAGAGTTATGCAGGCGTTGAGATAGGCTCTGAATGTGTGGAATGGGATATCTATCCTGTTTTGTTATGCTGTTAAGGGCTCTGAAATCCCCACAAGGTCTCCATGTTCCAGGTGTTTTCTTAGGCACGAGGTGTAAAGGAGACGCCCATGCAGATTTACTTGGCCTCACTATTCCACTTTTTAGAAGAATGTCAAATTCAGCTTTTGCCGCCTTTAACTTGTCGTCAGGTAATCGGCGAGCTCTGGCAAAAACTGGGGTTGAATCACCAGTTTCTATGTAGTGTTTTGGTCCATTATCTTTAATTACTAGATTGTTGATGTCTATAGGTGAAATTAAGGACGGGAAATCTTGTAGGAGTGAAGTTATGTCTGTATTTTCACCTTGAAGTTGAGCGTGAAGAGATGGTACTTCCTCAGAGGTTATTTTCAATGGAGCTAGAAGAGTAGTATAAGTATCTTGCAATGTTCTTTGTCCACAGTCAATTAGGAGACCAAAATTGTGAAGAAAATCCATTCCAATAATAGGCATAGTAATTTCTGCTACTATAAATGTCCAGGTGAATTCTCTTCTTAATTTTGGTATACTGATATTTGCCACAACTTCACCATGACACTTTATGGGCGAGCCATTGGCTGCGGAACAAGTGACGTTTGAAGGGTGCAGCGTCATGTTAGAGACCATGTTAAATGGAAGGCTAGATATGCTGGCTCCGGTATCTAGTAAAAACTGGTGCATGGTGCCAAAAATCCGTACATCTATTGTTAACTGCGAAGTTGACACGGCACAAATGTCAACTTGCTCCTTTAGTTTTCCGACGGAGTTGGGGATGCTGCTCTTGATGGAGGTCTAGAATTAGGTAGGATGTTTAGTCCTGTTTTGTTTGGCCATGTACACCATGGTTTACAGCTTTTAGAGCGTGGTCCATAATAAATGTGGCCTCTACCCCCCTTTTTGGTCGTTTTTTTTCGTGGAACGGCGCCAGGCCAAAAGTAGTGGTTGCTCTTGATCTTGATGGGGCGGGGGCAATGGCGGTGGCAGGGGATGATACAGCCATGACAGGAGCTTGTGGGCTTAATAACAAGATGTCATTAGCTAAATCTCCCAACTGTTGAAGTGTGAGAGTAGAATGGGCGGCTAAGGCTGTGCGAATGTGACTCGGTAAAGTTTTCAAAAATTGCACCTTGACCAAGTCCTCTCCAATATTTAATTTCTCTGCCTGTCGAATCATATCCTGTAGATATATAGATGGTTTGCCACTGTAGACCTTTTTGGAAAGTAGATCATTATAAAGCTCCACCTTAGATTTTTCGTAAGTATTTATGACTGCCGTTTTGAAACGGTCATAATCTTCTGCATCAAGTTTGGCTTGGGATATTCTATCCAAAACTTCAGGTGGAATTTGCGACATAACATGAAAGTACTTAGTTCGTGAGGACCTTATGTTAGCGAGATGAAATTGTGCTTCCATGACACGAAACCATGTCGGGACTGAAGATTCCGAAAAAGTTGGGGGTTTAATTTTCATTGTTGAAATGGATTCTGCCTCTCTTTGATTGTTATCCTGTTCTTGACCGTCTGCCATCTTCGTGGTATCAAATTTTCAGCTCTAGGATCACCAATTATATAGTCGTCAGTTCTGGTTATATTATTATCAGTTATATGGTCACCACTCGATATGATATTCTATTATCTGGTATGACAACTATATAGCGACGGAGGATGATCAGCAATTCTGTAGAACTGGCTATAGGATGGGAATGCAATAATTATCGGTTATCTCTTTAACTTCACTACCTATAACCAGTATTTGGATGTTAAGCCGCCTTTTTGCGAGTAACGTTCGGGCTAAGGCTGTGTATGCAGCGGTGTCAGTCTGCGCGACTTCAGGATAAGCCGTCGACTGGTTCGTATGAAGTCCGGCTAAGGCAAAGGCGGTTGTAGGCTGATCTGCACGAGCTCGTTGGTAAATCGTTGGCTAAACAGGAGGCTGGGTGTTCTTCTGGCCAACCGTGGGACAATCTGGAAGGGACAGAGAGTATTTTATACTCTCTGTAATTATCTCTATGACAGGTAACCTCAGCGGTTACCTGCGAAATTATCTCTTTAGTAGTTAAACTACTTTTTAGGTGGTAGACGAACTGGAGAATCTCGGAGGTCAGGTGAAAGCACCATCCATGGAGACCATCCACCGACAGGCGAAACTCTGAAGACTCTTCCAAAAGGTTCTTGGTACCCTGAGGACGGTTCTACAGGCCCTCTTGGTAGGGCTCCGAGAGAGGGAGAGACGGTAGGGCCAGTCTGGAGATCTTGGTAGTCCATCCATACTCCAGGGGAGAGACGACAGGCAGATCCACACTAATAGTAGAGACGGAGGGAGTCCAACTATTCCTTGAAAGAGCTTCTCTTCTTGGCTTCGTAGGTCGAATCTGATATTTCCGCTTTTGTTCTATATTAGCAAATTATCTCTATAGTTGTAGCAAAAAGCTCTACGAATTATTTCTTTTTAAGGCTAATAAGACAACAAGCAGAAATCCAGATTATTTATTTTTTAACGAGAAAGTCGTACAAAGTTATATATAAAAAAAAAATTACATATTTTATTAATCTAAGTTTACCTACACATATTATTAATATGTTACATTTGACCAATTTATACTTTTATTTTATCTTTTATTATAATATTTTATATAAACATTAAAAAAAAATTATATTTTTATGGTGGAAAGTCGATAGAACTGGATTGTTGGATGTAAATGAGGATGTTGTATTGACGAAGCTTTTCGCTAGATGGCGTTTGCCTTCACATTCTGAATAATATAAACACAAGTTGGAGTTTATTGTTAAAAGTTCATTATTATTGCTTAAAACTAAGTTTTTATAAAATTATATATATTTTTATCAAATATTGATAATATTTATAATATAATATAACAATGTAATATTTTTAATATACAATTTTTAATTATTAACATCTGAATAATGAAAATAAGTCATTTTTAAATTTAATAGACTTTGTGATATTTCTGTAACTTTTGCTTTTATGGTTCATTCTGTAAGTATTTTCGTTTGGGGAAACTAACTTAAACACTTCACTATATATATATATATATGGGTGTGTGTGTGTGTCTGTATGTATGTATGTATGTATGTATGTATGTATGTATGTATGTATGTATGTATGTATGTATGTATATGTATGTATGTATGGATGGATGGATGGATGGATGGATGGATGGATGGATGGATGTATGTATGTATGTGTCTGTTTATTGAAGTTGTTGCAGTTTATTTTAATCTTAAGACGGATGTTGTAAATGTAAAAATTTAGAACCCCTCGCGTGAATAAGCAATCATAGTCCTAGAGTAAATTGGAGTATTTTGATGCCTTTCATAGCCTTTGACTCTGAAAGATCATCAAAAGCAATATGATGAATCAAAACAAAATTTTCAGAAACTTTTTTAAAAAGTGCGAAAAAAAACTTGAGTGTTCAATTTCATTGAAAACATCACTGGTTGGTTTTAATTTGAAATTAAAAGGAGGAAACATTCTTTAAAACCACAAAAACGAAGATTTGAGTGGTTTAAATACCTCATAGTTCGTGTTTTTATTATATATTATTATTATTATTATTATTATTATTATTATTATTATTATTATTATTATTATTATTATTATTATTATTATTATTATTATTATTATTATTATTATTATTGTTATTATTATTATAACTAGTGAAGTGCCGGGTTCAATTTGTAAGGTTAGGTCCGGGTCCGGGTCCGGGTCCGGGTCCGGGTCCGGGTCCGGGTCCGGGTCCGGGTCCGGGCCCGGGTCCAGGTTTGCTGGGTCCGGTGTAGGCCGAAAGAAGTTATTATAAAGGGACAAGCAAACAAATTGTCACTCTAATTTAAAATAGCATGTTTAATGGAAGCACAATTCAAGTCTTTTAGGTGAGAGATAGAACCTAATATATATTAATAGTATATATATATAGTATATAATATATATATAATACACTTTTCATATTCTACATATATATAATATATAGATATATATAAATATATATATATAAATATATATATATATATATATCTATAATATATATTATATATATATATACTATCAGCTCGGGTTGGGTCGAGTCCATCTGAGTTTGGGTCCGGGTCCGGGTCCAGGTCCGGGTCCAGGTCCGGGTCCTAAAATTAGTCCGAGTTCAAAGTCTCACAAAATATCAATCACCAACCATGAAAATACTTGAAAACTTAATGTACCAGACTATTTTTGTCATATATAATTGATGTAATAATATATGATAAATAATTAAATCACAATTTTTCACTTCGCTCCATTTTGTTACTTCATACTCTAGGCAGATCTGAAAACTTTGATTATGTTCACTAATGTTGATTCTAGGGAAATTTCTACCTCGATTGTTATACGTAATATGCTTATATATTCCGGTTTATATATATAATAATATATATAATATATATATTATACTATATATATATATATATATATATAATATATAATATATATATTATAATATTAAATATATATATATATATATTATATATTATAGTTTTATATATCGATGGGGTTATGAAAAGAATTCGGGTGGGATGGCAGGAAATTGTTTAGAATGGTGGATGAATCGGCATGAGTGGATGGTCCCTACTATTATTGACGATGATTTGGTTCGTGTGGCTATCTGAAGAGAGTTTGCGAGGATTGGTAGAAGGATTGGCAGGGTTGTAAAAAGGACGGGCTGAAAGTATACCGTGGATAAAGAGGTAAGGTTTGGTTGTGAGTTGAGGACACTCCCAGTGTGCAAGTTATTTTAGATGTGAGCAGCTAGAAACAAGTGTCTGAGTTTAAACTATTTAGGGTATTTGTTGGATGAGAAGGGAACGGAGTATGCAGAGTGTAGTAGGAAAGTTGTGAATGGCAAGAAAGTGGCTGGTGCAATTAAACTCGTTGGTGAATGCCAAAGGGACTAAGTCTGAGTGTTGCTCGGGTCTTACATAAGGGTATGCTGTTACCTGTGTTATTGGAGTGGTAGTTGAGACTATGGTCTGGATAAGAAGTATAGATCTAAAGCAATGTGTTCAGGATGGACCAATCTTAGGGTGTGCTAGTGTGATTAAAGATTGATTAAAGAGAGGAATGACGTATTAGAGAGTGGTGTGGTGTGAAGAAAGGGGTAAATGAGAGAATAAATGAAAGTATGTTGAGATGGTTTAGGTCAATGTGGAAAGGATTAATAAATTCGGTTGGTTAACGGATAGTATAGTGGAGAGTGTTTGTGAACGACCGGCTGGGACCCGAAGAGAAAGTGATTGAGTCGTGAACGAATGTCTGAAGGAGAGAAATGTGAGTTTGGCAAGGCCGAGAGTAAAGTGCATTAGGCAGAGAAGGCGGGGTTTTGTAATGTTGCATGGTTGTGGCGCACACCTGGCCAGGGAATGAACCCTTACATTGCGATTACCATAGTGAGGGTCGCGCAGTCTCCATGATGCTCTCTAGGGTGATTTTTTCTGTCTCGTGGGACGAGCTCTCCACTCAATTAAGGTAACACGAAGGGGGCGGTGGCTGGGCTTTCTTTTCGACGTTTGTCAAGTTCTCCTACTCGTTTCTTTTCCGATGCTTGTACATCACCTTACCCCCCAATCTTGTGGCGCAAAGGAGGAAGGTGACAGAAAAGAAGCAAGAAGAAGAATATATATATAATCACTATATATATATATATATATATATATATATTATATATATTATATATATACCTATATATATTAAACTATATATAGTATATATAATATATATATATAAAATATATATATATATATAATATATATATATATATATAATATATATATAACTTATATAATATATATCTATATTTATATATATTATATATATATATATATATATATATTATAATATTATAAATATATATATATATATATTTATATATATATTATATAATATATATATATATTTATATTTATATATATTATTATGAATATATAATACAAAATTTGTCATCACCCCTTTCTCACCATTGACTGGGGGTAAGGTGCGTCTCATATGCTCCAGAAACACGAAAAGTAGATATAACGCAAGTCCGAAATAAGCCAGCTTACCGCCCCCTTTATATCTTAAGTGAGAGCTCGTCGCAGTCATAAAAATCCCCTAGGGATTCACGGGACTGCCGTGCTCTTCCAACTCATAGCATCTGTATGTAGCGGTGTTCACTACCTTTGACCGCAGGAGGGCAAACTAATCATACCGTCCTCCACAAAACCCCGCCATTCACTTCAATTATGCACCTTTCTTTCGGCCCTCTGCCATAACTCACATTCCTCTCCTTAGATCCTTTACTGCTCAATCCACTTTTCTCGGTCTCCCAACCATTCGAGTTCCCACACACTCATCACTAACAATCCTTCTTCACCAACCGACATGATCCATCTTTCCCCAAGACCAAACCGATCTCAATGTACTTTCATTTATTCTCTTCATTCTTCACCCCTATTTTCAACCCACCTCAACTCTCTATATACTGTTATTCCTCATTTTAATCAATTCTTCTCACACTAAAATAAATAAATAAATACAGTATATATATATATATATATATTATATATATATATATATATATATATAATTAATATATATAATATATTATATATATATATTTTTATTATATATATATATATTATATATAATATATATACTATAATATATATATAATATATGATATATAATAAATAATATATAAATATATATATATATATATATATTTATAAATATATTATATATACTAATATATATATTATATAATATATATAAATATATATATAATATAGTCTATATATATATATATTATATATATATATATATAATATATATATCATTATATATATATAATATTATATGTATATATAATATTATAATATAATATATATTATATATATATATATATATATGTATATATATATTATATATATATCTATATATATATATAATTATTTATTATATATATATATAGTATATATATTATGTATATATATAATATATATAGTGTATATATATATACTATATATATATATATATATACTATAGTATATATATATTAATTTATATATATATATATATATAATATATATATATATATATATATATGTATATAATATATATATATATATATATATATATAATATATATATATATCTTAGTTCTAGGAAAATTTCTCTTATTTAATAATGCATAATATTAATTTGCATATTTTAATATTTATTCATGTTTCATTTTAATAAACAAACTGTAATAAAAAATTTTTTTTTAATTTTTTAAATTTTTCATCCTTTTAAACTTAACATAGCTACACCTCTCAAAAATATTCCATACGGCAGTAGAGTTCAATTGCGTTTAAATTGAATAATTGCTTCGAAGGATTCAACTTCCATTTTGGTGTAAATTTTGAAGGATTTTATATCGAATTGAAATCGTTAAAAATTAGATGGAATTTTTCAATACAATTTCAGAATGAAAGGAAATAATAATAACAATAATA